>WMED01004678.1:0-20418 GCA_019650415.1 Pipa parva
CTTTGAGTCTCCCCAGCCAGTAACACTGACAGCTTCCTCAGTAACTGACTGGGAAGCTGTAAGTGTTACCGGATGGGGAGACTCAAAGAGCATATGCTTTGAGCTCCATCGTAAGATGACGGTGTGCGCTGGGGAGCTCAAAGCTTATGCGCTTTGAGCCTCCCCAGCCAGTAACACTGACAGCTTCCCCAGTAACTGACTGACTGACTGGCATGCACGTGATCATGTCATGAAGCCAGCTTACTTGTCAATCAGGTAAGCCGGCTTCAGAGGACTACCTCCCAGACCCGACACTACAGCAGCTGATAGCTGAATGTCGGGTTGGCAGGAAGATACACCGAGGGACAGCATGTAATAGGTAAGTATTTTTTAATTAATTTAAATGACAAAGTTGTTTAGTCTAGCATGCTATACTAGACTAAACAATGTCATTTTTTGATGGCGGGTGCACTTTAAATCTGAACCTCCTCCATCACCAAGTTACATTACAAGTTGCACAGTCACATTGCCAGATAGCAAAGTTATAAAGTGAATCGCTAAGCTGCTTTGTCCAGTATTCCTTTAAAATTCTTCAGTGTTAGTACTCAGTGCTCCATGCATATGCAATAAGAAGAGTTACAATGCAAAGTTCCAAGTTGCTTTGGCCACATACACTTGAAATTGCCCAGCTATTGTGTATTTCTTTTTCTACCTTGTTTCTGATAAGACAAAAGCTCCTGCATTTTTTCCCAGTTATATAAATGCTATACTGAGACAAACAGAAAAACTTTTAGCAAAACTTCAGAGCTCTTATATATCTGGCAATGCAAACATACCAAATCCAAAACACAGAGGTCCTCGTACATAACTAATTATACAGTAAGTGCCTAAATAATCATCACAGAACTGCAGTCCTTTCTATTTGTTTCATCTGATCCAATAAATGGTGCCATAAGGCATAGTTCCTGCCCTGTAGGGGTTTCAACAGTATTTTATACATTTGTGTGTCCTAAGTATGCCTCATGTTAATAAAACAAAAACTCACTCCATTGTTAGCCAATGGGTTTCCTATTGACTTTCTTGCCCCTCCCCCTGTATATTCCTTTCTTTGCTTGTCATCAGAAATACATTTCTGTACATATAAGTTTACAGAATGCCTAACTAAGCCTAACCGAACACACCCGTTTGACCTCGCCATTTCAGAGTGGCGAATTTAGGGGCTGACGGCAGGGCTCCAGTGTTGCGTAAAGCGAAAACTCATTCAAAAGTGACAATGGCAACTGCGACTAAGTGACAACATGACTTAGGGACAAGGTGACATGGAAATAGAATATCCACACAATACAATTAATGGGAGAGGGTGAGAATGACATCACTGCCCTTCATTTGTAGAGTTCACCTCACTCTGCATGACTTCTCAACTGACTAACTATGCCGCACTACGCATCTGACAGCGTTTGCCACTGTCTGCCTATTTGGCAAGTCTTTTCTCCACTTAGTCAATACTGAGAAGTGAATTTGTGGCTATTTTGGTGATGCAACTCGAATTGGTGAGGTGAATTCAACAGGGAAATGTGGAGTTTAGTCAATAAGGCTGGTAATTTTTACTACAAATCTGTGCCATTTAATAGCTAATGACAGGTAGACACATATGTAGATTTCATTGTCACACATTGCTGGCAGCTGTAGCTTATTAAGAATGATGAGATGTGTAGTTTTTAATGTTGTACATTTGTGTTTCATAATGCTCATATTGCTGTCTGATGGGAGCTTAATTACATATGCTGAATATCAGAGAATATGAAAGAGTTTGGTAATGTCTTTCTAGGCATGCTGGGAACTGTAGTTTATATCATGTTGATCTCTGTATGATGTGTTTAATGCAGTATTGGCCACTGCTTTTGCACGCTAGCATGCTGGGATCTGTAATATTATTGTGAGCACTTGGCAGTCTGGGATCTGTTTTCTTTCACTTCTCTCCTTGAATTTGAGCCAGTTCTTATTATTTCATGAAGTTTGAAACAACTGAAAATCTTTTCTAAATCCAAGAAAATTTGAAACTGCCTTGGATTATCAGATTATTATGAATCTTTTTCAATTCATTTTCAATAAGAATATGGAAACAGGTGAAACCATAACAATCAATACAAGTGGTATACAACTTTATTTACCCTTATTTAGCCAATGACTATCCATAGCATGACAAACCTTCTAAACAGAAGAAAATGCTTCAGCATCACATTTTGTTTATATTTTATTTTATCTTAAAAAATATCCAAACCTTACATTACTGATGTGCTATTTTAAGAACTGCTCTCGAAATGGCAATTAGTTGGACTACATCTGTATCTTGTCAGTGCAAGTCCATTAAAAATGATAGATTTTTGTGAGCAAATTAAATTTAGTGTTCCTATACAGATAATTAACAATGACACGGCTCGTAAGACAAAACAATTCAGACACCTTTTGTGAAGGGAAAAATGGATCCTCATAAACATGCAGTTTACCACTGGGTGAGACAAGAGTTTCATTAGGATAATTTATATAGGGAAGGAGGAACCTGCTGTGATAAAACCAGTATAGCTCACAGTATGGAAATAAATCCAGGTGTCTCATCTAATTTGGATTATATGCTTAATATTGTTTTGTAATAATACATTCCTTTGTAGTAATCATTTACGGAAGACATGGTGATATAAAAGGAAAGGGAGAGCCATTCATTTATGCTATGAATGACAATAATTGCCTCACATTTAGTTTAGAGTTCAAGTGATCCCCTGATGTAAAATAACTTTCACTATGTAATCTTTAAAATGTCTCGCTTAGGCCTCTGTAAGGAGCTTGAAATGTTTCAGCAATATCTCACTGCTATTGTGTATTTTTTCAGAATCTATTAACCATAGAGAAGCAGTGGTCATAATTCTTTGCTATTTGCCCAGTTTTCCTAATGAAAAAAACAAGTGTCCATTTATGAATTCAAATGGCTAGCAACAAACCAGTTAAAGCCTGTGTCTATTGCCAAGTGACCAGTAACATCCTATTTAAAAAGCCAAGTGATCAGCCACCAACCAGCTAGTGTCTAATTAGAATTTTAAGTGACTGTAAATAATCCATTTATGCTTAAAAAATATAATAATTAAAAAAAATTTTCCCCTTAGTTAAACAGAGTCGTGTCCCACCTTAAGAAGTTCTTCTACAGTGGAAACCAGTCTAGATTGAGGGGGTAATTCAGGATAGTGCGAAGTGAGGTGCGGAGTCCTCACCTCACTTCGCACTGACTGATATGCGCTCGCTGATGTCCTGCATGCGGACATCAGCAAGCGCTTTAAAGGGATTTCAGTCTCGGCGAGACCAAAAGAGTTGCCTCGCCGAGACTGGAATCCTGCGTGCAGGACATCAGCGAGCGCATATCAGTCAGTGTGAAGTGAGGTGAGGACTCCGCCCCTCACTTCGCACTATCCTGAATTACCCCCTCAGTGAGAGTCTGTCTTCATAACTTCCTTCCATCCTCAGAATAATTTTAGCTTATGAAACTTCTTAAGTTCAATAATATCCATTAAGTGACAATACTATCCCCTGAGGCACACTGCCTATACATGTAGCACAAGTATAATAACCATTAATATCTGCTCCCGTGTCCACAATCCTTCAGCCAATTCTGTATCCATTTATATGTATGGTATATATTCCCCAGACCAGTCGACTTGAGTTTGTAAAGTATGTGGCACTCTATCAAAACCCTTTACAAAATCTGTATAGGCCACATCCAGAAAGTCAATTATTTTGGCGACATTTGAAACAGGAAAAATCAGAAGAATTAATAATCACCCCAAACATGAAAAGGAGATGAACTAGCAGAAGTAAGTAGAAATTGTTCCTTAATAAATCCTTGATCCTGAGGGGAAAATATAATTCCTACAAATACGGATGAGGTTTGGCCTTGCTAAAAAGAAATGTTAATAGTTTCTTGCAGTGCTTTCTTTGGAACTTGAAATTTTTCTTGAACATGTTAAATAGCACATTGTGTTCTTGCTGCCTGATTTGTAAGGTGAAAAAACTGGCATACTTATTTTTCTTAACCCATTGAGTTTCAATGACACGTACAGGCAAACTGGGCACTAACAAGTTTGGAATCTCTGACATGCTTGTTGATGTCATGGATGGTGTTTTATGAAATTAGTTGTGATATCTTGAAAGAAACTGGAAACAACAGCAAAGTGGTTTCCATTTTCTTTCAGCAAGGTCGAGATAGGTGACAAGGAATATAATCATAAGAGTAGCTAGTCTATCTTGGCCATAATAATAAAATAAACTGATAAGGATTATATATTGCAGCGTTGGAGGCATGTTGGACAAGATTAAAGTCTCCCTCCCATTTAGATTGTAAGCTCTACGAGGCAAGGACCGCCATCCTCTCTGCCTGGCACTTATGTATCTTCATGATTTTATGCTTGTCATTTTCTTTACTTGTACTATTTAAGTATGTCTCCCATGTCTGTATTATAATTGTACTGCTGAACTGTGCAGCACTGCATAACCTAGAGGCACTTTATAAATACATTGAAGAAAAGCAGTGCAAATAAATACATGGTATAACTACTGTGCTATTTATTTAGTGCATCATGACATGGTTCGGGTGCACATGCCCTTTCTCAAATGACTATATCTGTGATTACAACATTTAGCAGAAATAGAACACATAATACTCAACATACAGTAAGTCATGACTGGATATTCCTTATAAGGGCTTGCCAAGGATATTAGGAATTGGTCTGATTCTCTACGCTCTTCACAGAGTGCATTCATATTACGGCCATTTTCATACTATTTTTTATGAAAAAAAACCCACAATATACTTTCCTTCTGTTTTTTTAGTTTTCTTTTTTTTTAATTACTATCACTTTGATTAAAGAAAAGGGAAAATGGCAATGTAAATAGAAGCAACAAATATCTCAACAAGAATAACAGAAACAGTAAGTATCACAACACAAAATAAAGACATCAGTCATTTTTTCATGGGTAAATGTAAATAATGATACCTTACCATTGGTGTTTTAAAAATATTCCCATAATGCCATTCTTTTTGCCTTATAAAAATCTTGTTTGCGTAGTGAAACAGGCATTGCTAAACAGTTAATATATTCTGATTTTACATTACTATGCTTTTGCATACTGAGCACACTTTAAGAAGAAAGACTTCTGTGTTTTACAAAATGCATCTAATTATTCTTTACAAAACACTGTGGCAGTTTTCTACTAATTGTAGAAATGAATAATGGGTCCTTGAAAAATGGTATTTATCTGGATGCCAATGCATGAAAACAAGTGAACAGAATTTTGGGAAGACTGAATGCTGCAATGACTATACAAAGAATTAAAATGTTGTCTTGATGCCAATAAAAATGAAGACTGGGCTATTAAAGCCAAAGTTTTGGAGTATTTCATTGTTGTTGATGTGTTAAATTATTTTGCTTAGCAATTAAGCAATATACCATGTAAGAATAAACTTTTGTCTGCCTATGCTAAATTTAGAGTGGTAATTGTGATTGTGACTTTGTATGACCTTGACAGCATAATTTAATCTCAGCAGACTTTACTTCAAAGTAATGTGTGAATGTGTTGTGTATGCAGACTAGGTTATATAACAATATAATCCAAACTTAATCACTACATGAAACATTCCTCCACATCTTGCTTTATTACCACCCTGGGGTTCTTTCCACTCCCAATTCCATTTTACAAGTTGTAGCTCAGACACACAACTAACAATTTTATAGAAATTATTTAATCACATTCTCTAAAATAATATATACAGTATTGCTTAAAATATACTGCAAAAAAAAAAAAAAAATCTAGCATACAATATACAAAAGGGTTATTATCAAGGATTTACAAGATGGCTTAGACTGGCTTTTCAGAGAACCATTAAATTTCCCGGTAGGTCCAAAATGTACTCGATTACTTACTCTTAGTCCTTTCTTATTGCTACATTAAGCATCTGACAAAATCAGCCTTATTGAATGTGCAAGTTAAAACATATATTCAATATGATATTTGGTCAGATTTTGTGGGCAGGTTTCAGAAGAACTCCCATGGTTTATTGCAACCTACAGATGTCTATTAACAGATTTTTGAGAAAACAACTTTTACAATTAGATTTTTAAACATGAATTTAGGAAATGAAATAGTCTTTTAAAAGTGTGCTTCCACATGGTCACTATTAAAATAATACTTATCATTTTTTTATGGAGAAATTATTTCTCACCCCCTTATTTTAATTTTTTTTTCTCTCTCTTTTTTCCTAGACCAGCTGCTAAGTCTCCAGCCATGTGTTCCCCACTAGAAAACCACATGGATGTCTTCATTTCTAGATAACTTTCAGACAAAGAACTTCACTATCTAGCTTACAGACTCACTACTACAATCTGTGGACGCCCACAATCTTAGAAATACCCAGAAATCTAAAGTCTCTGTAAAATACTGATTTTATATAAAAAAAGATCCATGAATAGATAATGGAACGCAAATCAGCATATCTATATCACAAAATATGTTTTTCACAGGTACGAACATTACCTGAATTTAGTGAATCTACTGTGAATACATTAATAAGTTCCTACTGGAGTTCTTAAATGCTGACAATAGAGAACGGAGCTGGAGTTTTCTAGATTGGCAGTTTTAAGGTTTATAGATTATGGCTCTTGGACCCAAAGTTATTACGTGGTGGAAAATTAGTGGAAATTTATTACAAACGTAAAAGTTTGTTCTTGGCAGAAATCATACTGAAATGTTTCAAATCATAAAATGACTTTAATATCCTAGAACTTATTCATGATCTGCCAATTCTAGCTACATATTCTTGTAAACACTTTTTTAGATATATGTGCCTACTTATCAGGAACACCAAAAACTGTCTGTGAGTTCAAATGAATTATATTTACTAGTTACTGCCCCACATCAGACATCATCCAGGAAAAACTGCATTGGATAAATGCTTTCATTGATAAAAATAAACTTATCAACAGAAATATCACATGACCATTATCAGGAATGGGTATGTAGCTTATGTAAACCAATTTCTATAAATTATATTACATAGTGTTCACTTAACCATAAATTATAGGTCACTTACAGATCTCAGATTCTTAGCAAGACTACACATAATATTAACCGTTTTCCAGCAGCTATAACTAATATAATGAATAGGATAAAAGAGAAAAGCATTATAAAAGAAGACGGCTGAAATGAACACCTACAGCATGAGTACTATAAACACTACAACAACTTACATCAATGTTAATCATATACAGAGGCCAATGGACATTTCAGAGTAATGATACCAGTGTATATTTTTTTATATGTGTGTTTGGGTGAGTTCTATAAGACTGCATTTTGTGAAATTAAACTAATGTCACTGTACTTTCAGAATATCTAGCTAATGTCAGAGTAAATGCCCTGCATACACTGTCTTACATAAATTACACTTTTTCCCAACAGCATCACCACTGATTTAATGGGCAATGCCCCTAAAAACTGATTGTAGCGAACTCAGGAGACTGGGATTCTCTAGACAGTCCAGACACCCAGTATGGGGTTCATGGTAGAATATGTGTTGGGTTTAGGGTAGAAGAAAATTGCTCTGCAAAAGCCCCCCACCCCTCAAAAAATATATTTGCTCTACAAAAACCCTGGGTGCCTATGAAATTTTGTTACTGTCTATAATGTACAACTAGTTTATTAATTGTTACAGTAATTGTAAAGTTTATCTTACTGAATAAACTGATGTAGTGTTTAATATTTAAGATGTACGTGGACCACACTTGTTTTAACAATGAAAATGGAGCTTGGGTGAAGAAAAACTAACCTGCAGAGAAAATGTTACCACTTTAATGATTCCATTACCAAGGGGGGCGGTGCCACATGTCACAAAGTCACATAATGCATTGAGAATAGTTCTAAACCCCATCCATTAAACAACAGCCCCTTATTGCTTCTCCTATCCCCCAGGGACACTCATGAACATTATAATAGTTTAATAACTTGTGTGCAATTGCAAATCTGATGATTGCTATTCATATTTTTCATAATACTTGACCAATCTACAATTATAGATTATATACAGAATAGCACAAGACTTAACTCTGGGCACCACACTAGATTCCTCCCCCACTCCCCACGGTAGCTTGAGCCTGTAATTTTGTCTTGGTTTTACGGGTAATTCTCTATAGCAGGGAGCCTAAGAATACCTTCTGTTTTAAGAAGGCTTTTACTATATCAATAAAACGTAATTACTGTTTCGTTAGCTTAATTTACAATATTATACGTTTTTAACTTCCTTTCAGTACACTGTACAGAGTTTTTCCAAAGGTGAAGATTTTCATTTTCTTTCTCACATTCTGATTAAAAGATGCTTTTAATATGTTCCTGTCCATGCATGACTTCAATGATCTTTTTACTGCAATATAACGTTATAGCTATGCCTGACCCTTAATAAATATTCTGGTTTTGCACTATAAAGCTCCTAGTTATTTTACATAAATATTGCTTTCTACATCACCATGCTGCCAGATCTGTATATATCACATGCTAAGTGGGCCAACATATAATATATTAGCTCTATTTGTTATGTCTGCGCTCCTCTGTTGCTGCATCAATCACCCATAATATTAAAGCAATAAATTAATTTAAAGACATTGAGGGGGTTATTCACTAAAGTCCGAATTGTTGCGTATAGGTGCGAATTCGCCAGATAAAGAAAGTCGCAATAAGCTGCTTCTGTTGCAGTCTCGTCTTTATAATGAGAATATTGTTGCAGTTGCGGCTTTATTATGGGAAAATTGTCACAATCTTAACATTAAAAAATTTTCATGATTTTACAAAAGGAAAATTGTCATGGATTTGTTATGGGAATCCGCTATTTGCAAATTTGACAGTCGAATTCGCACCTTAGAGAATAACCCCCTTGAATGTCTTGTTATAGTGGCACCTGTTTTGGCACCTATATTCGGCAGCAAGTAGTGGAAGGATCTCAGATACTTTGACATGGGCCAAATTGAAATGGTCAGATAGATGGTTCATGTGTTGTTCTGAGTATGAAGTGGTTAGTACCTAAATAATGTGGTCCAAGAATGAATAACCTGTGAATCAGTGACAGGTTCATGAGCATCCATAGCTTATTAATGCACATGTGGAATAAATAATAGCCTATCTGAACCTGTATGGCCAAAAACAAAAAAAAAACATATTTATTTATTTATAATAATTACCACAAGTTATTATCAATTTTTTTTTAAAAGTTCAAATTCTTACCTGTAAATAAGTGCTTTACAGCACTTCCATGTTGCATACTCCATCTTCAGACTCCTAGTGAAGCCCCACTATTCACATGGAAGAGCATGCACATCATCCAGGGAGGATGCATTGATCACGTGCACGCTCTCCCATGTGACTTCTAGGAAGTGCCAATGCGTGGCTTCATTAGGAGTGCAGCTGGAGAGGAATGCTCTCCTGAGAGGGATTGGCTGATTCAGGACGCCGCAGAGTCGCTGGCAGAGTTTGAAGATGGCAACAATTAAAAGTTTTTTTCTTAATTTTTGGCTGGACTGTTCCTTTAAATTGCTGATGAAGTTCATGCTGGCTATGATAAAAGGTGTCAGAAGTGCATCACTGGTTGCTGTGCCCATACTGACCTCTCTTCCCTCAAAAGCACCTACAATGGCCATGTGAGTAACATGGAACAATGGAAGAAGGTGGCATTGTCTGATAAATGATTTCTTTTATATCACGCGGACAGACAAGTGCATGAGCATTGCTTACATAAGGAAAAGATGACACCGGGATGCATCAAAGAATCAGAGAAAAACAAGAGGCAGTCTGACGATCTGGCCAATGTTCTGCTGGGAAACCTTGAAAAGTGCCCTGGTAGTGATCATGTATTCTTTTATATTATGTTGATGATTGGATTGCATCACTTAAGTAAGGAAGAGAAGACATTAGGATGCACTATATGGAAGAAGGCAAACAAGCAGAGTGATATCACATTTAATGTTCTGCTGGGAATTATTGGAACCTGACATACATGTGGATATTACTTTGATACTTACTACCTTTCTAAATACTGTTGCAGGCCAAATATATGTCAAACGGTTTCCCCAATAATACATGGTGAAGAGAAAAAAAGATCTTGTTCAAGTAATTAGCAACCTCCTGGAAAGTATACATTTAAACCACAGCTCAAGACGGCCTCAATTACAAAAGCCTCTGGTAAAGCTTCTCTTTTATGTGCTTTTGAGGTGTAAGGAATAGTCTAATTAGGCACTGTAACATTTTACAACATCCTGAAAACTGGCAGGAAATGGCACTGTGGGTAACTTTAAAGATTATTAAGCATTTTATTTAGCACTGGGGGTGAGAGGTTTCAGATGCCTCTCCTAACTTGCCGAGAGGGGAAATACTTTATTGTCTTGTAAACAGTGCACAAATTCAAGTAGCTTGTGCTCTAAGAAATTGCATTTACTGCTATTTTTATTAGACAGATATGAAAAAGAGAACTAGCCATCTGAATCTAAGTAACTATTTTTTTAGTTAGCTTTTAGGTTGTGTAAATCAGATATGTTACTAATATTAGGAACACATTTACCAAGAAACACATTCCTTAAGGGATTCTGAAGCTAAAATAGTGGTTAACTTCCACTTACTATTAAAAGAAAAATCTCCCATACAGAATACACAGGGCTTAAATCACTCTTTAAATGCTCCGTAAAACACATGCATAGTTGAAGATCCTGAGATTTGTACAGGAAGAATCTGGCCAGCAATGCTATATGTCCATTTAAGCATAATGATGTTCTTATGTCACTAGACTTAAATGTATTACCTTCATAGGCCAATGAATTATGATACAATATTGATCTAGTAAGATCAATATTCAGTGGGCTCTCCAGAAGTTTCAGCATGTTGTTTCCATGACAGAATTATAAGGAAAGTAATGCAGTGCACCCAAACAAACAAAATAGTACATATACAAAGATAGTGGTAGTGCTATAAAGAGGGATACATAGTAATAATATTATGTAAGGTTTAAAAAATACAAGTTCATAAAGATGAACCTTTGCAAAACCATCTATATAGAGTAATCTAGAAGGAAACCAGATATCAAATCAACATTGCTATGGAAAACTTCTTAACCTATGTGCTATTGACTAAATTACATTCACAGCTCGTACATCCCTTGATTCATAACGTTAAATGCCTTTCCTTGCTAAAAAAAGGCATCTATTTCATTCTTAAACCTGACCAAAGCACATCTTCTCATGACTACCTCATTCAGTAGGGAAACCCACAACATACCTGATTTTCAGTAAAGTTAGTAGAACCTGTATTCTTCTAATTTTAGCAGCTGCTCCAGCTGTTTTCTCTATCATTCATAGGAAAGAAAATTTCATGAAACAATTATTTGAACCATTTTCAAAGCACTTGGTTGGAGGGAGAGCACGTGTGAGATTTACAGGTAAGGCCCTTAGCATTCCTGCTTCCATCTGGCACTGTTCTTAGGCTTACTCTGACTGGTATTGTCTGGGGTCAGTGCACAGCATTTATCCTCAAGACTATGAATGCTGCTTAACCTTTCCATGCTATACACAACAAAACTGCAGCAAAATGGTCCTTCCGGCAATAGCATCCTTTTGAAGGTACGATGGTTTATGTCATTAGCATAACTCCCCTCCATGGAGGCATGCATTTATCATTTAGAACATTTTTTTACCTAATACTCTTTTGTATTTACAACAAAACTACTACATATAAGCTTTTAAATAATTTGTCAAAGAACAAACATAAACCTACCATGCCATATGTATGTATGAAGACAACCTTCACTCATATGGTTGATATATAATGGTGTCAATAATTTTATCACACATTGTGTTCTCTCAATTAGCAGAGCAATACATTGTAGACATTACAGCTGTGAGGAGGCTGACAGATGTATCAATGTATTATTGCTAATTTGCCCAGGGGAAAATTAATCTTTGTGACTTCTCACTCTGGGAAAAAAAATCACACTCTGTGCATTACACTAATTGGTTCTATTTAGGGTTTAATGATAATGATTATGCTAATTAGTTTCAATAGAGGTGCACAACAAACTTTGTTCAGTATGTGTAGCTTTCTTTACAAAGAAAAACATTTTGTTGTTCTTTTCTTATAATATAATTGGCAGTTTCTATATATTTTTACCCTTGAATGTATCATTGAAATGTTTTGCTGTTTAGTGAATATTGCCTTTTTTATGGAAAATTACTTTTAACAATTGATGACTTTTTTTTACTGTTACTAGTGTTGAAAATCATTCTGATAGTGACAAGCTTCCTATATCTCATTTTCCAGTCGTTTACTTGCCCTTGCTTTGCAGTTCCTGGATCCCATATTCCGTCACTCTTTGATGACAGGACATAACAGGTAGGTTTCTGATAAAAGCTGCTGCAGATAATTAGTTATAAATGTTTCTTAAATCAGTAAGTTAATCTATTTAGGTAAAATATGTAGAATGTCATGAATAAGATTATTACTATTCACAAAGAGTTTCAGGACCATATAAAAACAGAATCTGCAGGCTGCATACTTTTATACAAGTCCTAGAATTCAGAGATATCCTTAGACTTTATGCATTATTCTTTATAATACATTACTTACCAAACATTTCTCCCATACCTACTCAGGTTATATTCAAGGGGGTTATTCACTAAGGAGCGAATTTGACTGTTGAATTTGCAAACAGCGGATTCCCGTAGCAAATCCATGACAATTTCCCCATTGTAAAGTCGCGACAAATTTTTAATGTAAAGATTGTGACAATTTTCCCATAATAAAGTTGAGTTGAGCCTCATGCCTCGCCAAGACTGGAATCCCTTTAAAGAGTTTGCTGATGTCCGTGTGCAGGACATCAGCCAGCGCATAATAGTCTGTGCGAGCAGAGGCAAAGGATCAGAGGGTAAGTTCGGACTATGCTGAATTATCCCCATAGTCTGGGATGCTACAGACTTGAAAAAATCTACAGTGATCAGCTTGCACTACCTCTTATGACATTTGCATGATGGGAAATCTAATAGTTGGAAACGTTAATTTGTTAAGGAGGTACCTTATTGCTTTTATTTTGTTTACTTTATGATTCCTGGACTTTTAACTTGGTTTAATAAATATTGTTGATTTTATTTAGGAGTGCCAGAGCCATTGTTTTGTACCTCTATAGACTGGGCTGATTCACTCCAAGGTACCCTTTTTGTTCTACATTGTTAAGGAAGCACCTAGCATCGTTCTGACATGGATTGAGTGGTCATTTCTGTTTGTTTTCCTAACGTTAATTTGTGAACAACCTTGCTATAGGATTTTAGTTGTGAAAGTATTTATATTAATAGCAACTCATTGGGTAATCCGTGACATAGAATATCAACAAATTATATACATACGTTTGAACTCAGTGGAATGTGCAGAAAGGTGATAACTCTGTATGATAAATGGTGATTAAATTATGTTTGTGGAGCTCTTAAAAATGCAGGTCAGTTAACTAAGCCTGTTTAGCTCATTGTACTTTAATTGGCTTGCATATTCATTGGAGCATGCAGCCAGATGTTAGAACAAAGTGATCACTCACTGCAAACAGTCAACCCATCTTTCTCTCATATGTACAGCACATTCAATGTACATATCTAAAATAAAGTCAACTGCAAGTCATATCACAATGATTTTATTTTACTTTGTAATGATATTGTAACTAATGATAACATATAACCTACTAAGTCACAATACATTATTATTGCAGGATTTTACATTAAGGGGTGTTTGGTGACTGGTAAATATGCAATGATATGACACACTAAAAGCACTGGTTGGGTTCTGAGTTCATTTTCGATGTGCTTTTTGGTTTCTATATATGCCTCATTAACTAGTGCAGAATTGTATTCCTCTTTTCATGTGCCTTGTGATTACCACATCATATTCATTGAATGATTTAATATTGCAGGCAAGGAAGAGTAGAAAAGTTGGTGTAAAATGCAAGGTTTACAGTACTAGCCATACTGTATGTGCAGGAGGCTTGTGGAATTGGGAAATGCTATTAAAGGAATTTCAGTCTCGGCGAGAACACTCGAGTCTCCTCGCCGAGACTGAAATTCCTTTAATGCGCTCACTGATCTCCGCGTGCAGGACATCAGCGGGCGCATAACACCATGTGCAAAGTGAGCCGAAAGCTTCGCAGCTCACTACGCACAATCATGAATTAGCCCCTAATACTTTTACAATTTTGGTCAATTTTCAGCCACTGGCTAAGAACATGCTTAGGGTGAAATTTACTAGATTCGAAAATGATTTTTTTTTTACCTTTTCACCCTCCTTTTTTTCTGTTTTTTGACTGATGGTCAGTTGAAAAATGGGAGGAAAGGTCAAAAAAATCATTTTCGACTTTAGTAAATTTTGTTAATGTGCCCTTCTGAGGTAAAATAGGCATGTAGAAATGAAGGTTAAAATCCCCCTCCCCATTCACCTGCAGAAGACAGTAGGCAGGATCTTAACAGTAACAGTGGGGGGTGGGCAGGTGGCTGGTGTTTCCTCCCCTGGAAATGGGGCTGTTTATGGGAAGCTAAACCCCCCCCCCAAATAAGCGACTAAACACTGTTACCATTTTAATAACGAGAGGAAAAGGCATTGTGAGAATATTCTGCATCGTGCAGTGCACGTGCCAATCATAACTCTCACTCAGCAGCCTGAGCTAAAATAAAACCATTCTGAGTCAGTTGGAGGAGCAATTATTTGAAAACTGTTGCTGAAGAATAATGGATGATTGAATGTCAAATAAGGATACAGCATATAAAAAGTTCTTTTAGGTTTTCAAATAACCATTATCTAGAATAGATGCTGCTGCTGCACAAAGTTTTTTTTAACCCTTTGGTACTAAACATGAATTTATAAATGACATAGTATGCCTGATAATGAGATAGTCTGTTATAAATACTTTTCAAGTATTGACTTGCTCTACACAGTTTCCACAACAAAAAAGTGAACCCCAGCGTAAGAGTATCACAGTCCCCTTTCTGTGTGGTATAGAGAGATATGCTCTGAATGGATAGGTTAGGAACTAGTATGTATATATATTAAGGATATTAACTACTCTACTATATAAAACATGAGCTTACAACCTAGTATTGCCATCTTTTTCCTATTTAAGGATATATCCTTGTGTTAAGATTTTATTTCTTCCAGAATTGATTTATATTTTATGGACAAAGCCTTTCATTTCCTTAACATTTTTTTTACAATAATCCCAAATTGTCGTGTCTTTTAGCTGGACTAAGAAAAACATGGATCCCACAGGACAGTACTGTTTTTTGGGGTCCTTTCCAATGATTCCAGGACCCTGTCCCTGGGTCCCAGTGGTCCAGTCTTCCCCCTGTCCCCGAGGTCCCCTCCTTATCTCAAGGACAGAACATGCACACCCATCAATCACAAACGAGGCGGCAGTACTTAGCTCATATTAGTACCAGGGAAACGGCAGCACCCTGCTATTCACCCTGGGTACACTATAGGGAATGATAACCTCATTTATCTAGAAAGTTCCAGTTACAGTAAATACATTATCAAGCAACAACTTTACTGGATTAAATTAAAAAATGACACTTGTAATCCACTACATACAAGTGAGTTTACATAGAAAAAAATCCTTGCAGACTTCAATAAAAGTTATGGTCACATCATTCAGATATTTAAAAATAAAGCAACAGCCACTGTTATTAGTTAAATATTTGTAATTTATTAAAATATACTGCTGGAATCACTAAAGGCCAAGTTTATCAAAGTGTGAATTGTCCCACAAATTTTCCACAAATACCCACAGTGTTGTCCCATTCATGGAGAATAGATGTGAAGTAGTGTATAACTACACGACCACTGTATACTGTTGATATGAGCATGAATTCTCAACATTGCAGAAAAAGAGACTATAAACTGAAATTAGCATGTACATCACTGCTTCAGCAAAGCAAAAAATATCAGGTATGTGCGCTATGCTTTCAGTTGATAGGACCCACCACAGGGATATCCTATTTCTGCCTTTATGTAGACATTAGTAATTCTGTTCTGCAAAGTTCACAGTTCATACAGACTTTTCACAGTTCATTACATTTAAACCAACTCAAGAGTTTATGACAGGGGTGTCAAACTCAAATACACAGTGGGCCAAAATTAAAAACTTAGACAAAGTTGCTGGCTAACCTTGATATTTATTGAACAAAATGTCTACAATCGAGTACATCTTTTCTTCTCATCAGATGAACTTTATCAAACAGGTCCATCCTTTAAATTGTGAACAGTTATTCCGCTTCCCACTTTTCTTGAAAGCTTGTTTTCCAACTTTCATTTGGCCATTTTTAGTGGCGGCCCAATGTGACTGGTAACATGAGGTCACTTATT
The DNA here is from genome assembly GCA_019650415.1 of Pipa parva. Lineage (NCBI taxonomy): Eukaryota > Metazoa > Chordata > Amphibia > Anura > Pipidae > Pipa > Pipa parva. The sequence goes on from WMED01004678.1 coordinate 16,441, forward strand.
AATGTCAGAGGAGGGGGCACTTGTGGGTATTTATTGATTGATGTATTTATTGACTGATGTATTTATGCAGTCATTTATTTTTTTCTTAGGGTCATGTAAACCCTGTTCTGTACTCATTGAGCTTAGCACTCATCTGCCAATCATTTGGTTTTGAATGGTCCAGAGAAAACATGCTTCTATTGCAATCCCAGTGATTTGTATGGATTTTTCCCTTTTTGATCTTTGGGGCTACCCCATCTTACTCCTTTTTCTGTCTTAGCTGTTGTGCCATCCCAATAAACTGCATATATGATGCTCCGTATATGGCAGAATATGAAACCCTGCTCTAAATATCATAAACTAGCACATTTATTTGGATAATACTGTGTAAAACAATTGCCTGCTCTTCATGCTGCAGAGACAGAGGGTCAGAAGAGCGATCTAGTTCTCTTAAGGGCTACTTTTCCCATAGGAGAAAACCTTCTGATACCTAAAATGTGCGGTTAAGTGGATAATACAGCATGCACCCTACACAAGTCCTGAACGTTAACTATAAAACTTAAGGCATGTTTTAATAAAATGCATTCAATAAAATAAAGGTGAACCTGTCCAAACCATTAGATACTATAGACCTTTTAGTATTGTTTTATCAAATCGTTATTAATGAATGAAAAACATAGAACTAAGCTCTAATGTCCCCCACACCCAGTTTTTTAATACTTTGTGCTAATCATAAAGAAAAATATGGTCCTAGCTTAATTCAAACTGGTGGCTTATAACTTTGGGGCTGCTTCTAAAGCTATTCAGTGCTTCCTGTATGATCTTCACAACCCACCAATCATTGCCATCGCTGCTTTAATTTAGTGGTGTGAGATTGAAATAGCTGTAACTGAAAGCCAGTAGCACCTGAGCTTTGCATTGTTATAGTGCCTGTGCAGATTTTCATCTCTGTGCCTCTACATCATTTTTGTTATCTTGAGCTTCGGTCTCCTTTGACTCTGTGTTATGCCTCTGTTCTTGGACTTCCAGTGCTGCTGTAGTTTCTCAGTGTTTCCAGTCTCTGTGCTTTAGTGCTTCTGTTTACTGTTATAGCCCGTCAGTTCCTGTGACTGCAGCATAGCTGTTACATACCTGCTTCCCAAGTAGGGGCTCCAGCAGTCTCCACTGTTTGAATGACACATTTCATTGCTATGCCTGCACGCTTCTCTCCTGCTGGTGCAGTGGGAGGTTTAAAACTCAGGCATTCACTTCCTGAATGTTTCCACCATTTAGTGGGTTATTCACTAAGGTGCAAATTCAATTTCCCCATTGTAAAGTCACAACAATTTTTTACTGTTAAGATTTGTGACAAATTTCCCATAATAAAGTCACGATTGCAACAATATTCTCATTATAAAAATTGGTGAAGAGACAGAGTATCTGTTGCACACAATCTTTATTAATAAAGTACAAAAACAGTGAAGGTTGGAAACAAGAATAAAATCAATTAAAAGGCCCCTGCGGGCTTAGCATCTCCCGAAGGAGAAAAACGGTGTCCAGGTAGGTACTGCATTAAAGGTATAAATAAATAAATCAATGAAGTTTACATAATAAATGAATGAATGAAGTCAATCAAATGATGCAGGGCAACTGAGAGAGCCAGAGAGTTAAGTAAAGCCAATAATATTAATCACAAATATAAACAGAAATATGCAGATTGAAAAAAATATAAATTGATGATAACACATCAACAGATGCAATTGATTGAATGTGACTGTTATGCGATACAAGGATCAATCAAGATAACAAATGAGACAATCCTCCGGTTATAAGTATGAAAGAGAGATCGCAAAGTCAAGAATTGATGAAAGTAATAAAACAAGACCTGTGATGTGAAGATGGAAGAAGGAGCTCAGAAAACAGTTGCCCAACCTTGTACAGACCGTGCCCGGAAAACTGTATGTGTTTCGCCTATGTACGGCTTCTTGCATAACGCTCTCTACCTTTCACGACCTACACCCTCATATTCCCTTATGGGGTTAAGAGTGAAGACTAGGATCTCCTTAGACTCTGTGCCCTGGGATTAACTAGCCCAAACACTATCTGTGCAGGATTAAGAGGATTAACTATCTAGTCTCTGTGTGGCATAATACAATCTTAAATTATATTTTCATGTTTAAACAGACAAGATTAGAATATTCCACTTTTATAACTGGGTAACACACATTCATAAAAGCCTCCAGCACTTTAACAAATCACACTGTATCTAAAACATCATTTTTACTGTTAACACCATCTAAGATGTACTTTGCTTCTTTATCTCCCATGCAAACTATGCTAATTTTCTCTTTTACTGTAGTGCACGCTATTTCCTTGGAAAAAAAGCATTTAGTTGATTGACAGAATATTAAAATAGCTTTCAAGGTGTCAAATCTGATTCTCATGACAGCAATTTCACTAGTGCATTCTATTTGCTTTCTACCTGGGCTGCATCGGTAGAAATTATAACTAAGGGCAATGGAGTAATGATGAAAGAACAAAGGGGTAAAATGGAAAGTACTGGGGTAGTGTGTATATGTAACCTGTCAATTTTGAGTAAAATTCAGACATGTTGACTTTAGTGTTAGACATTAGTGTTAAAATGAATTAATGATATGTGACAATGAACAGGTTTACCATCTTTTTAGAAACTTCTATAAACACTCAGTAGCCCACCCACTCTGGGGTATAGGATTTAACCTCTTGTTGGATAGCACTATGCTAGGTATCTCAGATGAGAATCCCAGGTAGTGACTCTCACTTTCTCACTTATATGATTGAGAAATGTTAAGAAGCTTTAAACACATATGCAGGGATACAATGGTGTATGATGATACACCATGTTGCCGCAAACCGACAAGTTACTTCTTTACTTATCAGTTTCCAAATTAGCCATAACCAGGATATTTGTTAATGTGAGAATAACGGGCCCGGAGAAACCTTATATGAGAATAACACACACAGAGTCTGTTACATCTGATAAGCTTCCTAATTTTATTGATTACATGTTTGCATTTATATACCCAAAAATCATCATTTCTCATCAGTTAACACCCATCAATTGCCACATGACCTTTTGGTTGGTTCAAAATTAGTTACTATGTGAATTATTGGTTAAAGAGCTATTGCATGTTAATATTGCGGTATGCATACGTGACACTAGGCTTGACCAGGCTACTAATTGGCAAAGAGCCCTAAGATGTGCAAACATGTTTATGAGCTAACGGTACATGTTACAAAAGGGACTTCTGGTCAGTTACTTGCAACATATGCTTCTGACAAATGTATTACAGCAAGATATATGAAATTATCCTTGCAAGCTATAAAGCAGATATAAAAGAGATATAAAAGTCCATATGGATGTAAAGCTGATATATAATGTCCATATAGATTGTTGAGTAAATATAATGTCCATGGGCATGTCCATCACACTTTACAGTATATACTATTAATGAAGAGGGCGCCAGAGATTCTAGCTTGTACAATTTGTGTAGCTTTATTTTGGCAGGAAACAAGTAAACTGCATTCAGACAGACAGCAGATGATTTGGCAGGTAGTAGAATACTCACTTTCAATTAACAAGAGTTTCACAAAGATACACACATGAAATAACTGGTTCAGGGTAGATATTTGAATGTGGGTCTGACACACTTACAGTTTCATGAATGGGTACTCTGATGTGTAAATAGTAAATATATCACTTACAGTAGCAGCAGTGAGTAAGTGGCAGTTACCCTTTAAGTGAGTCCTCTGGAATCTCAATTCACTAACTCTGGAGACTTGGATCTCTTTCAGTCACTTCTCCTGAGCAGACAATGCCAGAGGATGCACTCCCTCCTGGTGGGAAAAATGTTGAAAAAATTGTTTTTGACTTTAGCAAATTTCACTCTAAAAGTTAATAAAAATAGTTACCTGTTGTTGTCCTGAACTTTCTCCGTTTTCCTTCATGACAAAACTGACATTTGGATCTGCCTATTGTCT
>WMED01004679.1:0-20416 GCA_019650415.1 Pipa parva
AAATAAAATCGTTTTTTTAAAAACAAGTCTGTTGCTCTATGCGTTTCACCAAGAAATCTCAGCTTCCTCAGGAGATGGTAAATGTACTTGTTCAGTTTAAAATCATTATGCTGCACTTCTAGCAGCGTTTTAAAGTCTAAATCGCGTTATTTCGGCTGTGCGCGACGACGTCACGACGTTCGTGACGTCATTGCGCATGAGGTCCATCGTCACTGCACATGCGTTCCAAACACCCGGAAATGCGTTCCACCGGTAAAAATCATTAAAAAAGGCACATATTAAGTTGATTTAAGTGGTGATTTTTGTAAGGTGCATCTATCTGAATGTCAATAATGAATTTAAAACACTTATGGAGTTAATTTATGCTTGTTTAAAACTGCTGCTTAAAAACTCTGCTTAAGATTCCATTACAGCAATAAAAGCCATGCTGATTAAAGGGGCAGTGGACCATATAAAAATCACCATGAGGAATTGGCAAAAAACAACCATATAATATACAGAAATAGTTAAAATTGTCAAATAAGAGTCCATCATCCTAGACTTAGCAGCTTTTTAACAAAAAATGTTCTTAACAATTTTTAACAACAATTAACACGTTTCCATCCCTGACAATCAGTACACAGGCATTGATGTTCTTTTCCTTACTTCCTTTTTAAGAAAATATAAGTATTGTGTGATGGACTCTTATTTTGTCCTAATTACATTACCTATTTAAGTTTGATCTAATCGTAGGCTCTGTACACTATGATTAAGCGCTGTGTCGCGAAACGCGTAAGGTGCCTTTTTTGACTCAATTTTGTCTGATTTTTGATATAAGAACCTTGCTTTTAACCTTGGTGAATAAACGTTTGTTTTTATAAAAAACTTTTGGAGTGCTGGAGCTCAAGGGATTATTTGTGTCTGCAATTTGTGTCTGAATCGCTCCTAGGCACCCTTGTTACACTGCAGAGGCAAAGGACACTTGAACCAGGTACAACTGGATGAGCAACTTGCTTTTGTTTTGCTTTGATAGTTAGATAGAAAACCATTACAGTATGGGGGAGAGATACAGTTAATTCCCACTAAATACAGAATATGAAAACTCTAAATTACATATGGGGCTTTCTAACTAACCATACATATTAAAAGATGATCAAATAGTGTTTTACAAAACATGATAATTTAGTCATCTTTGCTAAAGCTAGATGCAACTGCTGTAACTTGACTTTCTATCCAACCTATTTGACTGTACAGGACCACTGTTCCATGGAAAATGACTCACTAAGATTATAAAGACGGTTAGTGTTGGGGCCACATTACAAGAATCAGTTTCACTGCAAATTTTGCAACGATTATGCAAAATGGCTGGCAAGATAATTCAACTAAATTCAGTAACACTGTATGCAGGCAATTATTTACTATGTTTTTGCAAAAAACAAAAAAACAAACAAAAACAACATTACACCTTTGAATTTTATAAAACTGTTTTTAATAAAGTAATCTGATTAATTAAATAAATGTTCCACCTTTTACTGTCAATAAACACATAAAAGTTGGTTTGTAGTCTTCAGAGTTTGGGCATTTGGCAAAGCACGATCTACTGCATAAAATGTATATTAATATGCATTCTATTTTTGAGGAAAACAATAAATGACACCAAAAAAAAAGGGGTCACAGATGAATAAGATCCATGGAAACATGAAACAGTTTCAGTTAAAAATAAATCTGTATATATTTTTGGAATCATATATATAATTTAACCCAAGGCTTAAGAAATAAGTTATGTTTCTAAAAGTCACCTAAAATTCATGAATTAGTACATATATGTCCAGCTATTTGGTAATTTAAAGGCCATTTTAAAGCACTTTGCAGCAAGTATTTTGGGGAAAACACAACAGCAATTCAGCACAGTAAAGGAATGTTGTGATTCTGTATATTTATTTTTATTTAAATACATTAATATGCATTCAAATATTGCACCTGATTGTTATACCTTAATATTTTTTTTTACCTCCATAATAGAGCTCTGAGCCCTTAGCATTTCACTGAATTCAAAATTAGGATCTACACATTTATTATTCAAAGTTCTTTGATGTTTAAGAGTGAAAACGACCACATGTATAATTGTTCAACTCAAAAGGAAGGAGTACTACTTTTTCCTCAATAAATATTGTGTTTGTTTGAGTGGGAATCAGTGTTTTATAGTAGACAGTTGATGAATATTAACAGCTTCCAACACGATCTCTAGGGATGAGTCTGAGTTCTGAGCCATGTTTTAGGAAGACATTTCCTATGGACAAAAAAAAATATGGTTAAATTAATAGACAGAAAAGGTAAACCAGGCTATTTCACTTTAATGTATATTACACTGCCAATTATTTATCCTGAAAATAAAGTGGTCCCTCTGACTTTGAAATATGTTTATATTTACAGTAACTGGATGATAAACCCTACAATGTATTTTTCATGATAATTTGGGCACTAGAAGGCATGGTTCCAAGTAAAATGTATATATACACAGACTCTATACTTTTAAGCATTCAAAAGCAGCATAAAAAGGTTTCTCGTCTTAAACCCTTTTCTCTCTCTGCCCCTAAATCTGGTATTTTATGCCCCTTTATTATTGCCAGGAACATTCCCTCCGCACTTTTAAAGCCAAACTGCAGTCCTACCTTTTGGAGCGCTAGCACTGATATTTTATTTAATACTTAACCATTTATGCTTAATATTTATATTTATTGACTTGTGTTGGCTCCAACCTCTTCTGTCAACCTCAACATAGCACTTAAAGTGATGTATCCTTGTGATCTTATACTGTATTGTTTAATTTCCCATGTCTGTATTTATTTTCCCTATTTTGTCACACACACACGTATGTTTTTGGATTGTGGGAGGAAACCGGAGTGCCTGGAGAAAACCCACGGGGAGAACATACAAACTCCATGCAGATTAATTCCAGGGTGGAATTGAACCCAGGACCCAGCGCTGCAAGGTAGCAGTGCTAACTACTGAGCCACCGCACTGCCCATGAATCTGCTTTGAATTTAAAGGAAGGTTAGATAAAGGATTCTTGCAGTTATTAAATATTTTTTATTTACTTTTTTTTTTAACCTACGGGAATATTGAACTGAGGAAACTGAACCTTTTTCTATTAGAGAAAACTTTTTCAAATTATAAAGAGCTTATCAGCCGATAGCAGAGCTTAGCGAAAATAGTTCATCAAACAAGGCAAAAACAATAAAGCAGTCTTTTAAATTAGGGATCAGAAGAACCTTAATTTGGTTTCCAACTTTAATAAACAATAAAACAGTATTGAATAATGAGAATTAATGAGTTGTAGCATGCATAATAATTTCTTGCAAGTATTCCTTGCCTTTTCTGGCTAATACTTGCAGTCTCAGATTTAGAAGAGGATATAAAGGAAAATCCAGCAACAGAATTAGAAAGCTGGGATGTTAGATGCAATGTTTACTAAGAGTAAAATGTGCTATGCCAGCTGCCCCATGAATCAATCCATGGTTGATTTGAAGGACATTTACTAGTCCTTTCTAAAGTGTTTTAAATAAGTCTCCCTTGAAAAGAAATGTAATGGGTACAGTGAAAACATGTTTTAGCAAAATGTACTGAAAACCCCCATTTCGATATCGATTTAACGTGCAATCACATGAATCAATTAAGACAACAGATAGACATTAAATCTGTTTAAGAAATGATTACTTGCCTGCTGTCTGTGCTGGATTTAAACCAATTCCATCTGTAAGGGAGACAATAACATTTAAGGTAACCAACAGAACAACACTCTATACACACATTTAAAGAAACTGGAATATAACACAAACACTGATATTCCATACAGTCACTGTTAGCCATCAGCTTTGATTTTATAAACCTATTTCATTTATACATCCTTAAAATGCACTGCTTTGCTGTGACTGAAGATATGCCTTGGTACATGTTCTTCAGGCTGCACTGATGAAAACAATTGTGGCAGGGTATGGGGCTGTATCTTTCATCTATAAAGACTAATCATATTCCAGTCATCCCTTAAGCAGGCACAAAAAAAAGAAAAGTAGTAGATTTTTTACCCCTAATCCTATTTTCATAAACATTCCTTTAAGGCAAGAACAAAAAGCTTTTTTTGTGAAAAATGGATGAGTTAGATTAATGAACCACACACTTCTATGAAACCACCTGCTTTATCTGTATCATTTGGGGTCTTCTGTAGAGAAGTTAAAAGGAAATATGTTTTCTAACTGCTTCTACAAACTGTTAAACAAATAGAATTAATAACAATACTTTTTATACCCATGAAATAACTGGATGCTTAATATGCATGTTTATTAACACAACTTTTTACGTAAAAATCCATGAAAGTAGAATGCAATGAAAGTTTTGCGAACCAGATTATGAAAGTTTACAGCCCTGTACAGAGCTGAACTATAAATGTTGAGGTGAGAAATGCTGACGTAAGATCCTTCTGACATAAAAAGCATAAACAAATACGAATAGGGCCACTTTAAATTGCAGGCTAAAAAATTGCTTAGTTGCAGTCTGGTGGAGACATCGTAATACTTAGGTTTGCCAAGTGTCAGTATTTCAGGTTAGTAGAGACAAAAAAGCAGAATCAACCTGCACATCCCAGGTAGCCCGATTTCAAATTGCTACATTAGGAGACATACAAAATGATCTGTAGCATTAGGTTTAACAAGGTTTATCAAGCTAGCATCAGTGGGTGTCATCATAAATCATCCTCCGACGTCCCAGGGGTTCTATCTTCACTTACAGGAAGGTCTTACTAAGCCGTGCAAAGTCCATTTCTGTATTAAGAGGATTAATTCCATACTGTACTATTTCATGATACTGCTCAGATGAAAAGTGAATTTGTACAGTTATGCAAGCAACATTTCTGACATAATCCTTAAGGAGAAAAAAATTAAAGTCAAGTATCCTTACAATTACTTACCATTCGTTATAATTGCACTTGTGGCTGCAGGTACTTTGAACTATGAAAAAAAAAAATCATATAAAAAGACTCATTCACATCAAATACCTTGTAAAAGTCTCCATGTTCAGCTAGTATTGGAAGGAAACGTACAATTGTAACAATAACGTGTTTACTATCTCTTTTTAATATATGCATGTGTCATGCGTCTTTGCATAATAGACGTCAATAATGACGAGAAATTTTGTAGCTGCAATTTAATACAGACAGAAATCTAAAAAGCTTGAATACAGATAATGGGTAACTTATTCCTGGCTGCACAAACATTAGAATGTGTGAACTCCCCAATAGTTTTATGTTAAATGGTTTAGTTGTATTTGAGTAGATCTACAGTTTTCTGAGATCAATGATACTGGTCATTTTTCTTTAAGCTAGGACTATTCTCTGTTGATGGAGATGGGCATTTCAGGCGTATCTTTTGTATGCCAATGAATTCTTCTCTGTAAAAGTATTGTATTTATATTGTGTTTATTGAATTGTAAATCAATCAAAAAAACAAAAAACAAAAAAAAATAACCCAATTGTTTAGAGAAATAGAAAAACAATATATCCAAAACATCAACCTAATGCTACTTTCTTTACTTAATTTATCTTATCTATATTCTTTTCATAATCAACATAAGCAGTGCGCTAATTAATTTTAAGGTATACTTCCAACACAAAAATGAAAGGAAAATTATCTCGGTACTGACTTTTATAGCTTTTTAAATATTAAGAAAAAGTCTGACATAACAATGCCTTACCCCTAACTAACTCAATTACTTTAGAACATTTATTACATATTTTCACATCTGATAATGCTTGCAGACACTTGATTATAGCACAGCTCGCTGGTAATGTTCTGTCTTTGAGAACATTTCATTTATTACACATGGATGCAGCAGAACACCCCATGCACACAGCAAAAAAATTACCAACTGTTTTAATGATTTGAACAAGACCTAAAATGGCGAGTCAGCAGTTAGTCTTTTTCCAGGTGCTCTACTGCACATAAACAGCACATAAACATGTGTCTACACCTGCCCCTAGAGTGTGCTTGAGGTAAGGAAAGCAATATAAGCTCTACTTGAATAGGAACTAATATAAATATTTAAACTAGTTTTATAAAAAGCTGTAAAAAACAAAACAAAAACCCATCAGCATGAAATTAACCAAAGATAATATATTGTGAGCTTTAAATGTTTTTTCCCACTGATACTCAGCAGGATAAAAGTATTAGTTACAGTGCCTGATGAATATGTATTCCTTGGCAAAATAAGAGAAAGAAAATACATTGAGGGGAAATGGAGGCAATATAGGAGAAGGGAAACAGGAAGTGTTAAGGTTTGGTCAAAGATAACAGGAAACAGAAGGTTTTCAAGGAAGTTAGGGGAAAGAAAAACAGCTAAAAGAGTTGAGCAAATCAGTAGCTGAGCTGGAAACAGAGAAAATAATTTGTGTGAGCAAAAGCTGCAAAAGAGGCATCTGTGATTATAGACAAGGTTGCAGCAAGGAGAGAAGCACTTGCCCGCATTCAGTCTGTGTCACTGACCTGGAGAAGTGTCTGTTACTAAAAATAACCAAGTTACTGGTTATTGCCCACCCTCTTTTACTGTGTTACTGGTGCTTTTAAGAAGATAGGTGCATTAACATCACTCTCAAAAGGAATAAGTACTGATCTGAAACTCAATACACAAGTGCAAAAACACAGTCATGTGACTAAATTGCAACTGATTGATATCTTAAAATGTGTTTATGAACAATATTGTTATAAGAAGTATGTGCAGCATCTGATTAAACCATTAAGTACTCTAACCCTTGATAGGTCACAATACATCATAAAAATATATAACAACTCAGTTATTTTCAACAATGGCCACAACCCAACATCAGGACACTTCTGGTTACTGTGTGACATAATTTAAGCTTTGAAGCCACACAGCTGCCTATAAATATTGCTATGGTTTTACTGTAAAGATATCTGGATTATGTAAATTATTGGTTTCTGGATTTTATATAATTTAAAAGGGCACTATAGTGCTGATATAATTGCACACATACATATCAAACTCATTTATACTAAGCCAATTGCTGACACAAATAGTTAAAAAAGGTTTAGGGAAGAAATAACAATTGCCGTTTGTTTCCCTTAATTAGTTTTCCTGAGAGCTGACATTTTACTCTCCCTTTCCTTTCTGTTCTGCAAGTCAGGCAACATGAGCAGAAAAAGCTGCCTGACTGCTACTGGTTAAGCAGTGTGCTGACCTTTTGGCCGCATAAATTAAGCTTGAAATGCAGGAGATTACAGAGGAAAAGTTGTCTTGTGCACATTGTGCTAAGTAGTAAGTAGAGCAAAAAAGTCCAGGGGAGGGTACTTTTTCATGGAAAACTGGCCAGTACATATCACACACATTTCCTGGTGCGGGAGTTTATCAGTGCTGCCTACTCAATCATTCTGCATCACATAAAACAACTACTGGGGAGAAACATTTCTCACTAAGGAATAGTACTGCATATGTAAATATGTAATTTGACTATGGTTCCCTTTTAAAGGTAACTGTCACAACACTCAACAAATTGTAGTGTATGATAAATGAATGACTGTCGAAAGCAGTCTTCTTTATATTTCCTCATTGTTTTGTGATATTTAAGGTCTTCTTACAGTTCGTTTTATATCAGTGAACTAAATCACTTACCACCACCTGACAGATATCTAATTCACTGACTAAAATATAAACAGAGGAATCTAAATATTTTTATTTGGGAACAGTTAGTTTGAAGGTGCACAGTAAGGAAACATCAAGTACAAGAAAAATATTTAAAAAAAAAATACAGACTTGAAAAACAATAAAATTCACTACAATTTGGCAGAGGTTTGTGCAGTGGCTTACTCAGAAATGTCAATAAAATGCAGTGTGCGTTGTATTGCTAAAAACCATCTTTGCAAAATCATGTTGATATTTACGAATCACCTATATATTGTGTTCATTGTCTTTTTGTTAGTTTTTTGAGAAAAAAATATCCAAAACGCTCACATTCACTCTGCATGCAGTGAGCCAGTAACAGCTGCCTGGAAGAAGGAGCTTTTCAAGTTAAAGTAAGAGGGGAAATAGTCTTTCCAATCAGTCTACAGAAAAATACTGCAAAATGATAACACAGCTTCTCCACTTAACACAATGAAAAAATAGAGCGGCTGGAAAATTTGGATGGCAAAACTATTCAGCAAAGATTTAAGACTATTGATTTCTCTTTACTACATATCTTAATAATTGCTTTAAATCTTTGCTTAATAGTCTGATATTTTGTTCTTGCCCTTATGGCAGGGTCCTAATGCAAACAAAGTATAGCTGTTATAAATAAAATAATCAAATATATCACATTGTTTATACCGCATCTTTACAGCAAACACTTTAGTGGGGATCTTCTATTCTCTTTAATTGCCACTTAACTGCATTGATTATAAAGGGTGCAGTATGAGAAACATCACATCAACTCAACTAGAACAATAAGCAATAGTGTGTAAAAAATCCTTGCTTATCGAAGGAAAAAGGAGACCATAAAACAATTTCTATTGGATCCTCTACAAAAAATGCACTTATTATGAGACTATCAATATAAAGAATGTAGGACACTTTAAAGGGAATACTATAATAGGGGAAATAGTTCAGGAAGTCCAACCAATGGTTGGTTGCTATGGTTTACAAGAACTCAGTAAATAATTGGCCTGTTGATGAATTCCTGTTTAACTTCTTGGACTAAAAAGAAATGAAAGAGTCATTGCCTACAATAACAGAAAATAAATTATATACCTGTAGCAAAACTAAGCTGATCTAAAAGACTGATCTTACAACTGGCATATTGGTTAGCCAGGAAAAGATTATATTATTTATTTAACCAAGTAAAAATAACCCCTCGGGCAGTCTCTCAAGGCTAATTTATGCAGAACATCAGTGAACTCTTTATAGTCGGATTTTTTAACACTACTAATTAATATATATTTTTAGAAGCCATTTATATGAAGTATAAGAATATCACACATGCACACACAAAATGAATACAATCATAAAGGTAAAATATAGCTCCTTACAGATAATATATTAAGAAGAATTAATTGAGAAAGGGCTCTTCAATTATGTTGTCCTATGTGTCATTATCACAATAACGGTTGCTAAGGAAACCTGCTCTTGCAAGGACACTAATAATAGTATTTTTTACAGCTGATTTCCTTCATTTACTTAGCCCATTTCAGGAAGTTACATACAAGAAATAATATTATACACTCATAAATAAATCTTTTGTTTTTTTGCTGGTAAGATAATATAATAGGTGGATTGGTAAAAAAAAAAAAAAAAAAAAAAAAAAATATTATGCCTTGCAAACCATTAATATTTTGTAAACATGAATATTTTGGAAAGGTTTTTGCTTATTCTTCATTGTAAGAATTACAATAAAAAGACAAGTGGGGGAACTTCCGCTCACATATCTGACTAAATGAATCAATTAGAGATCAACATTTTCAGCATTTTGACAACAACTTACTTCTTCTGCTGCAAATTTTAACACTGCTGTGAAAGGTGTATTTTCAGGAACACATAATCTGAAACAGAAATGTGAAATTGTTATTAGATTTTAATAGATTTTTTTAAAATCATATCTAACATTTAACATGTGTAGCATGTGCTTGCCTGTTGATTCCTTGCTGGGGAACAATCATTTAGCAGAATCAAGAAATCACTAACGGGAAACAAACATGCTATATTTTTTCATATATTTGAAGAAACATTGTTTAGATGGTGTTAGTTTGGAAAGCTGAATGATATGCTTTATGATTCTAAAAAGTATACCATAGATTGTGTTTGTTTTTGGTTTCCTTAGAAACCTAATAAAACTCACTACTGGCTACATAGCTGGGCCTGGTATGAGTTACTTTAAATATTTCTGGTTATGTATATGTCACTATCTGTAAACCTCAGTGAGTACATTGCTAGGGTATCACTATAGTGCCCCTATAAAGTTGTTAATTCAAGCCTGTTTTGTGACATACCTACTGAAAATAAGCTCATTCTTGCTACAATACAGTCAGTGTTGAGCAGTCCTACTCAAGCTACAGCAATAGAGTGGAGCAAATGGGTTAAAAACCTGTAGATCCCTAAAAATGCACACATTAATGTATGCCACACCTACAGTGGATTCGTTACAGTGTACCTGTTTTGGCAACAGAGGTTCAACTTCAAATAAGGCTTTATATACCGTATATATTAAACTTATAATCTGGTCAAAGCTTTTTGCACTAAAGCATATGATTACTAAGAGCTTTGATTGATGTCCAACCACAGATTTATTTAGGTTAGCTGTAACATTAAATGTGTTTTGTATACCTCTGCCTGGAATAGTAGATATGAGTAGTAAACATCCACAGTATGTGTTAATGCTGATTGACATATGGTATATATATATATCTCATACATTAACATGCTTACAATTAAATGACGTGTGTTCAGATTGAGCATGGAAAACTTACACTTTATAAGGAAGCCGAGGGTCGGACGTGAGAGTGATTTTGAATGTTACCTTTGACCTATTAAAAAAATCCAGATGTCCAGAGTTTAGAAAAGGGTGCCAGAACAAAATATATTAATGCAACTAGCAACAAATACAATATAATGCAAAAAACTATGGCATTTTAGCAAGCAACTATTCCTATACTTTTGGCTGGGTTGTAAGCGTGGTAAGTTATCACACACATACTAACCATTAAAACCACATAAAATATTTTGTTGCAACTAGTTAGGTCCCATTTGGGGGCACTATTTCCGAAAGAAAAATTTTCTAGTTTGCACCTGTAAACTATGTACAATATTTAATACAGTAGATATGCACAACAAAGAGTGACATTTTATATTTGGAAATAATTTTCAGGATAAATACATGTACAGCGGCAAAGATTGTGAAGGTCTTGCAACCCACAGCAACTATTCAGCGTTTAGCTTTCCCTGGTCTAGTGGAGCGTAAATAATGAAGCAGACATTAAATTGGTTGCTATGGGATACTAGACCTAGGCAATCTTTTGCCCCCATTGATACATTACACTCATAGTGTCTACTTTTGGTTGCTTGATAGACCAACTTATCCTATACACCTTTTCTGTGTCTGTTTCTTTACAAATGCAGTTCTTTTTTCCTTTATGACTGAGTGCTGTCTTCCTAACAGATAATTGTAGATAACTGTAGATTGGGGAGCTGGAGATAGTTATGAACAAATAAATTATATATAATGAAAAAATTGCTTGTTGGCACCATCAGTGCACAGCTTCATTTTGCCAAAGTCCCTCAATCAGTGTACACATATAGAAAAAAATGGCACATTGAGTATGTGCAGTACCTTTAGTACAGCACATATGGAGCTATAGAGCAGACACATTCATAGGAGTGAACCAATAATTTTATAGGGCTACTGTACACTTGGGCATGTTCAACAATCTTTTTGTGGAAGAATGAATATTACTAGCTGAAAAGAATGATATTAATCTAATACCCCAGTTGCATGGATAAACAAGTTAAATAGTCAAAGAATACATGACAAAAAAGATCATAGTAACGTTACTTATATTTTGCTAACTGCAGCCCTTCAATGAGCAAAAAACTAAAGTAACTCACATATTTATATGAAATTAATGAGTCCTTTCTAAAAACATACCTATTGTCCACAACAAGTACTAAACATAGCTAAATAGTAACAATTTTACCAGACAAATAATTAACATGACAACTAATAGGTTTATTAAAAGACTGCATGGTGGATACTTTAAGGGGCAGGAGTCAGAAAAGTGGGTATTAAATATATAGGCATAATTGCATTAGTTGCAAACGTCAGATGAAATGTAAAGTTGCTGAGGGAATGTATAAATCATTAATTATCCTAAAGCAAACATTTTTATTATTAGCTTCAATAAGTTTTCTACTAATGCTGTCTTTGTAGACTGAAAAAAAAATGCAATATTTTATTTTAAATATCTAGTAGTAACAGATACAGGGAAAGTTTCACTGAGCATAAGTGAGCCTCTGATTTAAGGGAGCAGTCAGAAAATTCAAGAATACAAATGGAATAAGAAACAAAAGAAAGACGTACAGTTAACTGGAAAACTTTTGTTTTGAAGTAACTATTGTAATAACAAAAAATATCTTTAGACCTTACTTTTCCATTTAATTTGGCCACCCTTCATCATCATCTAAATGCATGTTAAGATTTAACTCCTAAATGTGAAAGGCGGAGACCAATTATTATTTTGTTGCATGAAATGTTACACATCTCACTTCAATACTCCCTGCTTGTGCATCATATTGGAGATTAACAATAATGAGTAACCAATACTCTGTATTTCCCAAAGTTTTTTTTTTTTCGTGGCCCGGTTATTTTTGTGCTTATCCTTCGTGATGCGGCACGAAGGATAAGCACAAAAATAACTGGGTTACAAGAGCGCCGCTCATGAATATTCATGAGCGGTACCGTGCGCGAAGGTAAGGGACTTCGCACACGGCACCGCTCATGAATATTCATGAGCCGGCTTCTTCATGAATATTCATGAGCGGCGCTCGTGACCCAGCATTTAATTTTGGTGGCCCGGTACCGGGTCGCGACCCGGCATTTGGGAAACACTGCTCTGTACTAACAGAAAGAGATACTCATACATCTCTGTGGTAAGCACTGCTGTGGTTCTATTCCACGCTAAACATCATATGGAGTTTGTGGGGGTTATTCTCTAAAGTCCGAATTCAACCGTCGAGTTCTCAAACAGCATATTCCCATAGCAAATCCGCGACTGCGACAATTCTCCCATTGTAAAGTCGTGACTGCAACAATATTTCCATAGTAAAGTTGGGACTGTGACAATATTTTCACTATAAAGACGCGACTGCGACAGTAGCAGTCTATTGCAACTGCCTTTAGCTGGAGAATTCACACCGTTACACGACAATTTGGACTTTGGAGAATACCCCCCTATATGTCTAAACCATGCCTTTGTGGATTTCCTTCACCAATCAAAAAACACACTAGTTGCTTTACCATTTACTTTAGTGTGTTAGGACTAAAGCAAATGGCAAATCTCTATAAATCACTGAAGAATGTGTCAACGCAATATAAATAAGCACAATGAAAGGGCTATTTGTTCAAAATAAGCAATAATAAATGGGTGGGCAATATATAGGACGACAGTAATTCCTAATGCTGAACATAAGCAAATTACTTCCTGGGTTTAAGAAGTAGTCACATTTCTTCCCAATAAGCAAGTATTTAGATTAATAATAATCATCAGTAGAACCGATCCAGAAAATACTCCCACTGTCTATATCTTGGTTACAAAGCAAGTACATTACTAATAATAATAATAATAAAAAAAAAAAAAAAAAAAAAAAAAAAAAAAAAAATCACACATTCCTTGTAATTGACATTAATTGAACTACTTAGATTGTAAGCTCCTTGGGGCAGGGACCTCCAACTTCTTGTGTCAATCACTACCTAGCACTTAATTTGATGTATCCTTGTTATATTTTACTTGCATTGTTTAATGCACTTTTCCCTTGTTTGTATTGTACTTGTATCGCTGAATTGTACAGCGCTGCGTAAATTTGTGGCACTTTATAAATAAAATTATACATACAATGGACACTTCATTACAACCATATTGTTAAATTGTCAAGTGCTGTGCCACTTAGCAGCTATTTATACATAATACTATACATTATTATTATTTATTCATTATTATATAGCGCTACTATTTTACGCAGCGCTTTAAAGAGATCCATCATTCACTTCAGTCCCGGCCCCATGGAGCTTACAATCTAGTTTTCCCTATTTTGTCACACACACGAATGTTTTTGGATTATTATGGTTTAAACAGTTAACAAGTTCTGCAGACTGTGACCAGACACAGAAAACGAGGACAGTTTTACCTTCTTCACCTGCTGTAATATTAGGGAGACAGTAAACACAAGACAAATATAATCAATGGTAGAGGTAAAAAGCTCCCATTCATTACTAGCTAAATAAACACCCACAGGTACAGTAACAATGGTAAAGAAAAGGGAAGTATCCCTACACAGTATATTTATATACTAACATTATTTCCCAGAGAGTCTCTCACACTGCCGGAACCACAATCCCAACACCCGGTCTCTGAAATCACAAGAAATCACCCCCCACCCACAGCAGTTCTACGTCATCACAACCGGAGGCAGAGTGAAGAAGAGGCTGCCCCGGAGTCCGCCTGACAGAAATGCCACTAAAATTTCTACTGCCAAAGCAAACAAAACACATGGGTGAATTTGTGAACTATCTAAAATACCGACTTTAAAACTCTCGATAACCACTGAGAGAGAAACCGCGACATTAAAAAGCACTTTTTTTCATACAGGCTTATTGGGGCTACTAATCTTGCAAGGGGCTTTCCGAGAGACACGTGTCATAGCAGACTTAGCATTGAATCCTTTAGCGCCATACCTGTTACCGCTGTGTTTAGTGAGGGCGGAAAGTTAATATAAGGCGGTAATGGCTGACGTTCGGCTCTTAAATAACGGGTGTAGGAGCCTAGTGCATTTGGTTACTTTACGTTCTCTCTCGACCGTGGTTTTTAAGGGATAATTAAGAGTTTAAAATGGGATTAATGGTTCCCACAGGTTCTGGAATATGGCGCGTTCAGCCAGACTGTCCACGCTTTACTGTAATTCACCAGTCTTTACTTCTCACCTGAAGTTTATTAGCTTCACTCGCAAGAGATCTGACTGGAAACCAACGCGGGTTTATTAATGAATATATAAACCATGATCTGAAACATTATTGACCAGAAAGTACTGGGACTGTGGATAGGAAGTAAATTCAGAAAATTTGATCAAACATAATTAGTGACTCAATAGTATAAAATGAATGGTGTTTATTATTGGCACTTAGAGTGGGTCACCTATGCTGGTGGGGTACCGCAGGGGTCAGTATTCAATTTAATTTAAAATTAGTCAAGGGACTGTGTCTTTAAAATTTAAATTTTTACAGATAATATTGTTTAACACCAACCAAGGAGGACCAGTATTTTATACAAATGGATCTGGATTCATTGGAGGCTCGGGCAAAAAAGTGAAAATTATATTTAACATTGATTAAGGTTATGCATTTGGGAAGGGAAAATACAACTGGAAAAAGGCCTGGGCAAATGTACATGGGAAAGGATTTAGGAACTTTAGTTAACAAACTTAAACAAGCATTTTTCTGATTTTTAAAGATCGAAAATAACTTTTTGATATAAAAAAAAAATGCATAAAAATGTTATTTCTCACATGGCAAAAAGAGTATTTTTAAATAGGCAATTCCGACATAATCAAATAAAGACTTTCTCCAGCAATAGGCTTTTAAAAAACCTTTTCAACTTTGATAAATATCCCCCATTTAAGTCTCAAGCATCTGCTGATAAGACAAATAGGATCATCGGTTGCAAAATCTTTACAAACCATTTCTCAGACTTAACGTTGATTTTTGTGTACAGTTTTTGGCACCAGTGAACAAGATGTAGTTGAGTTTGAGCTGGTTCAAAGGCAAACAACTAAAGTAGTCAATAAAATTGGCAGGTTATAGTACTAAGAATCAAGTTTGGGAGTGTTTAGTTTAGAAAAAAAAGATGACGTGGGGGTGATGTAATAACCATGTATAAATATATCAAGGTTAATGCTGAGGTCTATCCCATGATCCATTTATAACAAGATTGCCAAAAAAAAAAAAAGAAAAGAAACTAGAATCTCACTGCCCTACTTCATGCTAAAATGTGTCTTTATTAATAATTAAAAACTTCTCTTGTGGGAAAAAAAGAGAAATAAATGCAAAAATATGAAAAAAAATTATTTAAAAGAGAATAGTATGTGCAAGACTACCAAATGGGTAGGGAGGTATTTAATTAATTATTAATACAGATATTTTAATGAAGTAAAATAGCAGGATTCTAGTTTCTTTTTTTTTTTTGTGTGGCAATTTTGGTGTTAAACTACATGCCCAGCTCCTACTCCAGTTCCATTTACTATTATGCAACTTTAGCGGTGTGTTCTCTTTGCCCTGTCTCCATCGAAAAACAATTTATAAAAATGCCTGTTGGAATAATTCTATGTCCAAGAGGAAATACGTTTTTTGCATCATCATACATGGAGGTTATTTAAGATCAGGGAGAATGTTAAACTGTCTGCCTAAGGAAATTGTCATATTTGATTCACTAAAAAATTTAAAAAGGGGCCCTGGTGCCTTACCTAAATGTAGAAATATTAAAATTTATGTGTACTAGATTACTGGCTGGAGATTGGTACTTGATCCTTATGGAATCAACTTCAGTTTCATATCCTGTTGACTAAATGCAAGTCTAGTGATTCTCTCTAATCCAATTCAAAATGCTCCGGAATAATTTAAATAATTAAATGCATCTCCTAATTTATCCCAATGTTTTAGAGCAACGTTTCCCAAACTTATTTTTCAGCGGCCCAGTTATTTTTGTGCTTATCCTTCGTGACCCACTTAGTAAGGGACTTCGTGCACGGCACCGCTCATGAATATTCATGAGCCGGTTACTTCATGATGCAACACGCATTGTACGCCTTAAAACTACTAAGGCTTACTAGTTTTAAGGCATACAATGCATGTTGCGTCATGAAGTAGCTGCCTCATGAATATTCATGAGCGGTGCCGTGCACGACGTCCATTACTAGTTTTCAGTCATGAAAATCCATACACGCTCTCGTGACCCGGCATTTTGCTTTCGTGGCTCAGTACCGGGTCGCGACCCACCATTTGGGAAATGCTGTTTTAGAGGATATATAAAGTGGGCACTTTAATACATATTTTGTGGAGCTGCCCCAAAGCGCAACTGTATTGGCAAAAAAATGTCACTCCAATGTAGGAGGGGAAGTTGACTTCCAATGTAGAGGTATTAAAAATTTTTCTGCATTTATTAATTGAGTTTCCAGTGAGCTAGTGAAGTGATCTTCTGGTGAGATGTAAAGTAAAATGTATTCAGGTGCTCTGGGGACTTTTTCTCACATATCTTTATTTTTCATTAAACATTACTTTATCATTGTTTTTGGGTGTGAATATTTTGATTTGTTGCCATATGTTTTTTTGCCATGATTGTGACACTTTTTTTTCTTTTACAAAGACAAAGAAAGAATATATGTTAAAAAATAGCCTCCTGTCAATTCCTGAGTTAAATTCACTTATACAAATGGATGGGTTAACCTCTAAGGTTTTTATCAGGCAAATATTTATTACTTGCTTTAATTAATTGTATTACCGCTTTGGGAAATCTTTATTAGGCTGAGAAGGCAGCAAACTCTTTTGGTATTGTATGACAATTAAAATATGTTTTTAATCATCACTTTTTTTGTTTTGTTCTTACTAACCAAAGTAACAACAGCAAAGACA
The DNA here is from genome assembly GCA_019650415.1 of Pipa parva. Taxonomy (NCBI): domain Eukaryota; kingdom Metazoa; phylum Chordata; class Amphibia; order Anura; family Pipidae; genus Pipa; species Pipa parva. The sequence continues at coordinate 17,405 of WMED01004679.1, forward strand.
GAAGCAACAAAACCAAAAAAAGTTTTTTTTAACTGATGAAAGGCATGTAACCCACTAGTGCCTTCTCCGCAACCCAATCCTGCTATATTTTGTATCCTGCTATATTTCTTTTTCCTTTAGCATGAATTTTTCCAAAGTTTTTCCCATTTCACAGCCCATTAAATACATGTCACATCGTATATTGTATTGTGGTTTTTTCACTTTTCATAAATTCTCAAGGGCATTTTTACATCTGTGTACTGATATATGAAATCACTTAACTGAGCAAAATGATCTTGCTATGTGTGAAAGCACAACTTGTTATTTATATGTATCTGTAAACAGCTAAATAAATATTCACAATTTTGATGGGATGTAACACACCAACTAAAGATACATCCACATTTCAGTCAGTATTTATTTAGGCAAAGGAAAAGCTCTGTCAGAACGTTTTGCTGAGAATTAGTGGTGTTTTTTTTTTTATCAATATGTTTTCCCAGCTTGAAAAATTTTATCTGTTAAATTAGGTAATCTAAAAAAATAAAATATAACACAAATAATTGGGGCATATTTACTAAGACTAATTTGAACATATTGATTGATTTCACCCATTTTCGCTGTCAATTTTTGTTTCCCTGTACTTTTCAATTTTATTGATTTACAAAGGATTGATAAAAATGTTTCCTCATCAAAATAAATCGTCATTGATAAATATCGATCTGTTAACAGGTGCACACTTTCCAATGCTTTTCTATGAGGGTTCCTTCCATTACAGAGCGATATCAATATTATTTTTCGATGGGAAAATAATTTGGATTTAGGTTAAATGACAGGACCAACTCCATAGGAAATAAGTTTTCACCAGACCAAGGGTAGAGAATTTTTGGGGGTGATAAAAAATTTTTGTTATTAAATAGGAGAAAGCAGCTTCTGAATTTGCTAGTTGAAAAACATGATCGATTTTAGTCAATGTTTCCCAAAAGGTGCAAGAAAATTCCTGTGCAGAATAAGTTAGAGAAAAAATTCCAGAGTTCCATTTTGCCAATAAAAGTATGCTCTTGTGCCTGCTATATTCTGTGTGAAAGAAGGAGATAATACTCCTAGAGAGGTGCACCCAGATGTGATCTGCAAAACTGAAGTGTCTCCCATAGAGGATCCTTGTTGGCCTTATTTATTAGTGGGTTTGGATGGGCAGATTTCATTGTGCAGTAATACACACTAGGTTACGTTTTAGGCAAGAAAGGGTCATTTTTTTCCCCACCAATGATTCATATAGTACCCAAGGAGTTGAAGTTTAAAAAAGTAATTTCAGCCAACCTAATTGCTACAATTGCCTCTGTTTTTAATATATGAATTGTGGAGGAAGTTTCATCTTCTTGGAAAGATAACACTTTCTGATATCATGGAGAAACTACTCCGGCTTATTTTAGTGATCCTGAAAAAAAAACATGTTGTTTTATACCTTATCTAAAATGTCAAATGCTTTAGTCTACAATGGCTTTTTTAGTGAACTGCTCCACAATATATATATATATTTCTTTTTTCTTCTGGCTTACCTCAGTGTAATATATTTCTTTTTTCTTCTGGCTTACCTCAGTGTAATTTATTTCTTTTTTCTTCTGGCTAATTCCACAGTTATATAATTTCATTAATACTTGGTTACTAAAGGAAAAATAGAGGGTGTCTTTATATCCACCCCATATTTCACTTGAACTCATTTCTCTAAGGTCAACATTTATTTAATTACCTAAGTGTAATTGTTTCATTAATACTTGGTAACTACAGGATAAATACAGGGTCTCTTTATATCCACCCCATATTTCTCTTGAACTCATTTCTAAATTTATTTAATTACTTCAGTGTAATTGTTTCATTAATACTTGGTTACTATAGGAAAAATACAGGGTATCTTAAAATCCACCCCATATTTCTCTTGAACTCATTTCTCTAATTTCTAAATTTATTTAATTACCTCAGTGTAATTGTTTCATTAATACTTGGTCACTACAGGAAAAATACAGGGTGCCTTAATATCCACCCCATATTTCTCTTTAATTCATTTAACTGAGCTCTAATTGAATTACCTCAGTGTTATTTATTTCTTTTTTCTTCTGGCAAATTCCACAGTTCTAGATTTACCTCAGTGTACTGTATTTGTTTCATTAATACCTGGTCACTACAGGATAAATACAGAGTGTCTTAATATCAACTCCATATTTTTCTTGAACTCATTTAATTCAGTTCTAATTTAATTACCTCAGTGTAATTTATTTATTTTTTCTTCCTCGCAAATTCCACAGTTCCAGAATTACCATAGTGTAATTGTTTCATTAATACTTAATAACTACAGGAAAAATACAGGGTTTCTTAATAACCACCCCATGTTTCTCTTAAACTAATTTCTCTAATTTCTAAATTTATTTAATTACCTCAGTGTAATTGTTTCATTAATACTTGGTCACTACAGGAAAAATACATGGTGTCTTAATATCCACCACATATTTATCTTTAATTCATTTAACTCAGTTCTAATTGAATTACCTCAATGTAATTTATTTATTTATTCTTCTGGCTAATTCCACAGTTATATAATTACCACAGTGTAATTGTTTCATTAATACTTCGTAACTACAGGAAAAATACAGGGTTTCTTAATTTCTACCCCATATTTCTCTTGAACTCATTTTTCTAATTTCTAAATTTATTTAATTACCTCAGTGTAATTGTTTCATTTATACTTGGTCACTATAGGAAAAATGCAGGGTGTCTGTATATCCACCCCATATTTCTCTTTAATTCATTTAACTCAGTTCTAATTGAATTACCTCAGTGTTCTTTATTTCTTTTTTCTTCTTGCAAATACCACAGTTCTAGAATTACCATAGTGTAATTGTTTCATTAATACTTTGTCACTACAGGAAAAATACAGGGTGTCTTTATATCCACCCCATATTTATGTTTAATTAATTTAACTCAGTTCTACAAGTGCTGGTCAACGAATTAGAATAATTTGAAATAGTGCAATCATGAAAT
>WMED01004680.1:0-20413 GCA_019650415.1 Pipa parva
TTACACTGAAGGATCAGAATAAATCCCTGGATCAAGATAACACCTACAGTTATCCAGTACTCATAACTTGTAATGTTCCTACACTGAAGGAAAGTATCCAAACCAGTTTTGAACTCCTTAATGGATTTAACCATAACTTTTTGAGACTACATGAGAAAAAACATTAACTGAGGTGTTTTGGGGTTGTTTGGCGTGTGTGAATGTTTGTGTTTGTTTGGAAGGTAGAATAACATTAGTGACACCTGCGGAGACCTCAAGTAAGGTGATGGAAAACATGTTTAGAATTGGAAGGATGGAAGAATTAATGTAACAAAGGGGTACACACAATGGAGGAGGGTACATACCATAGAAACAGGGGAAAAATTAGAGTGTGGGGGCATGGCTGCCTCTTCTTGTCCTCCTTAAATAGGTTGTTCCCAGTATATTGTAGATAGAGGGATTTATAATACAGTTAGCAATGGGTCATAATTCCAGTTCCAAAATTCTCTTCATATGGAAAGGGGTAATTAGACAGTAAGGGTTTAGATAATAATTTTTTAACCAGTCAAATAGCTGGGGAAGCAAGTATACCACCACAAAACTGGCCTGTTTTATCTTCACCCACCTACCAGGGGCTAGGGGATTCCTGAAAATATATGTGAGATGTTGTTTGTTTCTAAAGCATTGCCACTGATATACTGTGTAGCATTGGAAACTGTGAATTCCTTAATAGTTTTATACATCATTGAAATCTGAAAATCTTCAAAGAACAACTGTTGAATATTTGCTACACATCAGTGGAGTGGGATTAAGACACTGATTGATTAAAATATATTAAATATGACCATAGAATCTGATTAAGCAACAATGAGGCAGAGTCTCTGCTGAATTGTGGGTTTTGTCCTGGATATGATAGACTCATGCAGTTGATATTTTGTGTTGCAGGGGGATGTTGGCCTGGCTATGGGAAAGCTTTATGGAAATGATTTTTCTCAAACGACCATCTCACGTTTTGAGGCTCTTAACCTGAGTTTTAAGAACATGTGCAAATTAAAGCCACTACTGCAGAAGTGGCTGAGTGATGCAGGTAAGTACAGCTTAAAAAGTTTGTGATAGATAATGTAATGCGTAATTAAAAGGGTCTATTACTGAGTAAAACATAATTTCAGGAAAAGTTACTAGTTACCTCTTGGGGGGGGGTTTCTCAAATTTTTTTCTTTCCTTGTTTGTATTGTTCTTACTGCATTGTGCATCATCAACACTTTACAGAAACCATGTCTGTGGATAGCACTCTTCCCAGCCCCAATCCCCTGAGCAGTCCTGGAGGAGGATATGAGGGGCTGCCAGGCCGCAGGCGCAAGAAACGCACCAGCATTGAGACCAATGTGCGATTTGCACTAGAGAAGAGCTTTATTGCGGTAAGAAAATTGGATACATATGGCAGACTGAGTACCTCCATGTCACCTATTGAATTCATCTCACTACGGTTCGAGTCGTATCCCCAAAATAGACATGAATTCATTTCTCAGGAGTGACTAAGTGGAGAATACACTTGTCAAACAAGCAGACAGTGGTGAACACTGTTGGATATGTAGTGTGGTGTAGTCAATCAGAAAGAAGAAGAATGAGAAGTCAGTTACCATTGTCACTTTTGATTGGTCTCCTTACGCAACACGGGAGCCCTGCCATCAACCCCAAAATTCTCCACTTTGAAATGGCAGTTATACAGGTGAATTTGGAGCAGTTCACCTAGTCACATTCACACCTTCGACACACATTGCATCTTAGTCAATATTAGAAATACCTGTGCATGTGCACACAGAGTAATGCAAAATGCTCTGTAAGTTTGCAACTTTTGTAGCCACCCGAATTGGACGCGTATCTGCCACTTCCCAGATTTTAGTCAACAAGCGAACATGGGGAATTAGAAAATAGATGTGATAGCTCTACGTGACCATTCGGAATTTAGTCAATGATGCACTGAGAGTTTGCAAGTGGTTGAGCAACTGAGTATAAATAAAATGGGAAAGGTGCTCAAGTATGTAAATTTAGTAGAGAAGCAATTTGCTATGGCAAAGGCGTGATAATGTGTGACCTCCGTATAACTTATTACTTGTTCTCCTTTGACAGAACCAGAAACCTACCTCTGAGGAGATTCTTGTGATTGCTGAGCAACTGAACATGGAGAAGGAAGTAATCCGTGTGTGGTTCTGTAACCGCCGGCAGAAGGAAAAACGCATTAACCCGTGCAGCAGCATGCCACTTACCCCCACACAGGGAAAAGGGGCATTATATGGTGCACACATGGTAATAATCAAATTGTATGGCAGTTATTTAATCTAGGGCAAGGGGCTTCTGTATGGGTTATGCATATAACATATATATTATGCAGGTTGTCACTTCCCCACACCCAATAGGGAATGGACCACATATGTTAATATTGAAACTGAATTTTAACTACACCAACAGTATGATGGGGTGTTGTATGGGTCACACAGGTTAGTAGTAAGGTTATATATATATATATATTGCTTGCGTTTATAATTAGGGTGTTCCATTTACTCTGCACACTTGCCCCTGGTGATGAGTTCCCCTGATTGCACTTTACATCTGCAGCCCTACTACATCCTGGCCTGTTTAGTTATTAGGTGGATACTGGGATGTATTGCAGCAGTTTGAAAACATATTTTGCCTAACCTTCAATATTATCCATTTCACAGCAGACAGATGTATGTGTTTTTATTTATTTAAATAAACTTCCAAAATGGCAATGTTTAAATTCAAACGAGTCAGAGATTGGGCCTTCATTATTCTGTTTCTCCTAAAGCAGTAAATGCTAAGTAATTATTGCTTGCTGGGTTACTAGACCTAAAAGTAAATGATTTTCCCTGTGCTTATGTTCCCCTGAATGTGTTGTTGTATTACACACATTGGTCAGCTACCTTCTCACTAATGTGTGCTTCCTATTGCAACCCATTGTTTTCACACAATGGAATCTGTTGCTATTTTTTCCTCACCCTTTTTTATCCCTTGTACCCCCCATTCTCTCTCTCTCTTATATTTCCTCCTTTCCTTAATCTGCTCCAGGTTTCCCCCCCGGTGTCTGCCCCAGTCCTCACTTCACAGGCTTCCAGTAACCTCAGCACAACAGGTAATCCTCATAGCCTAACCAGGCATTGCCGAACCTGTAGCTTATTGTATCTCAAATTTAAACCAGAAAGCATTCAATATCCAATGGGCTAGTTAGTAGAACGATTCAGTAATAACAGTATTCTGTTAGGGATTCTAATTTAAACACGTAGATATGGAAAGGACTAATACTGTAAAGGAATTTAAAATGTCGGTGTAATATAAAGGATGATAATACTGTAAGAAAGATGTACTGGGGAATGTTAAGGATTAACAACACATAATTCATTTAAATGGGGGAGATCAAAGTTGGTTAGATGGGACAAATGTTGTGTTTTCTCATATTAGATATTATTTCTAATTTTAAATGGTTTTACTGGAGAGCTAAACCCATTCTGTTAAAGGATGGTCTCTTGAGGGGTTTTCTTCAGTGCCTTAGGGCAGATGGGCCTCAAGTCAAATATAAAGATCTCTACACAAACTGTTTCCAAGCTTCAGCTGTCCTCTAATTTATTTATACAATGTGTGTGTCTGTACTGGACCTTTTGTTGTACTGGACCTTTTGTTATATGTACAGGCTCTTTTAATGTCACAAATCCTTCCAATTCTCATCTGCTACCTTCATGGTAAAATGCTATTATATTATTTTGGATTTTTTGCAGTGACTACCTTACCTTCAGCAGTGGGGTCCATTGGCCACCCACGTCCACCCTCAAACACAGCCCCACCATCTGCCACACCTCCTCCAAGTAACAGCACAAGCGCCAGCCCCCAGAGCAGCACCCATTCTGGTCTCAGCCTAACAGGACTGAGCCCAAATACCGGGTAAGTCGTAGAAGGCAGCAAAAGAGTTGAATTTGTTCCGAAGGTGGATTTGTATTTTGTTTATAAGTGTTGACGTTACATTTGCTTTCAATAAAGAGGTGCAGATCTTGCTTAAACATTGCATATCAGACTTGTAAACAAATGCAAGGGCTAAAGAATGTTGGTGGTTTTTATGCAGAAATTCCTACTTCTTTGTTTAATAAGTAAACTGCCCCTAGAACATCAGAATTCTTACAGAACCCTATAAAATAGAGAGAGCTATTCCCAAGCTCTACCTTGTACCTTTTCTGGAATCTTTTTCTTATTCTGAGTAGTTCCAAGTGTACAGGACTTCGATGGCTTCATATTATACAATACAGGCAGTCAATTAACTCATTTCAATTACACATTAGCCGACCATCTTAATGTATGTTTTGCTCCCAAACAATCATTTTAAAAGCTCAGAAACTGTTTGGATCAGAAGTAGTTGCTTTAAATAGAAATGGATGATAATGAGATAATAAAGGTCCCTGCTGGTGTGTAAAGTTTTCAGCTGGCTCAAAGAAATAGCTAACAGCTCCAGTGTCCACATATTGGCCATCCAGTTGTGTGCCCAGACTATGTAAAAACAGCTGCGTTCTAAGAAAAAGTATCATTTAAAAATGGCTCCATGTTGGGCCAGACTTAGGGGGTTGTTCAGGAAAGAGCGAACTTACCTGGCGATCCTTCGATTCACCTCGCTGAGACTGGTATGTGCTCCCTGCGAACGCTTTAAAGGTACTTCGGCTCGGCTTGGCAACTCGAGTGGTCGCGATGAGCCGAAGTACCTTTAAAGCGTTCGCTGATCTCTGCGTGCAGGAGAGCAGGGAGTGCATACCAATCTCAGCGAGGTGAATCAAAGGATCACCAGGTAAGTTTGCTCTTTCCTGAATTACCCCCTAAGTCTAGAATGGGAACACACAATGGCAGAAATCTGTGCTTGGAGTATTACAGACCCATTAACAGCAAACAGATCCCATCCAAATTAACATGTCTGGTTTTCCTACACAGTACTTGTATTTAAAGTCAAGGGGCTGATTCATGGCAAGCTCACCTTGCTTTAGATAAAACAGTCTTGACTGCCCCTGGAAGACTTAAAAAGTAGGATGTATTGTGAAGGCTCAGGGGAATACCATGCACCTCAGATATCCAACTTAAATTCTATATGACAGAGCTGTTAAAAACTAAAATGAAAAATATTGATAGTTAAATAAGAAAAACACCTTGCAGTCTGTGGAAGAGACCTAGTTATCTGGAAAGTATCCGAACACATTTAGCCCAGTTAGTCAGCCATGTTATCACAATAGTGTATTTTTTGGATTTATCTATGATTAACAAAAATGAATATTTGTTACTCAGCAGTGTTTTGTTGTGTTACAATAGTGCAGTAAGTTATTTGGCTTACATCTGACCGCTGTTTCCTTTGGAAAAAAAAAAGTGCCGGTGCTTCCATCATTTATTTATTTATGTTTGTTTTGACAAGAATGCGCATCCATTATTTTTGGATTGGACCATTTGCAATATCCCCTGCAGAGAATACTTATTTGCATTTTAAAATTGTATTTAAAGTTAACTGTTATGCAACATTTTAAATTTAAAGTGCAAGTAATTTCACTTTGTAGGACCCATGTCACGAATATTTATTATTAAGTTCAGTTGATATTAATGGTAGTGGGTTTCAATTTTTTTTCTATTTTTATCAGGGTAATAATATATGATGGAGTTTACCACAAGGTGTTTTTTTTTACCTTGTCATACTGCCTAGAACAGACCTCCATTCACATTTATTGTAACCAGGAATGGGCGGCTCCTAAGGTGTGAAACAACATAGGTTTGAAGTTTAGAGCAGTACCCCAGCAATTACATTATAGTGCATGGGACAGCTGGTGGTTTGCCAAGGTAGTAACAGAATAAAGATGTCTGCAGACAGAAAGCTGATTAGAAGAGGCCAAGCAAGTCTGACCAGGCTTTTGGCATTAAAAAAAAAAAAAAAAAAAAGATTAAATAGCAGTTTCTGGCATATTAATTCAACTAAATCACTTTGTTTTGCTTGCGTAAATGGTCTTTTAAATTCTGCCTTGAATGTATGAGCCTTCTGAAAGGTAGTATTTGAGATAACTCTTCCAGGGATGAAATTTAAGAGTAATTTGGCTCCATGATGGGACCAAAATGTCAAATTAAGAGATTACGGTAATAATACTTTTTAGCATTTCAAAAACGTAAAACATAGTATTATTGATAAAAATGATTCATTACAGAATGACTATAATTTGGTAAGTGGTTCCACTTTAACTTATAAAATTGGCCATCAGGTGAAGCGCAGATTTGCACTTTATCGACGGCTACAAGACTAGAGTTTTGGCAAACCTTTTGTAAGGCTTGTGAGTCACTGTTACACCTGCATAATTAAATCTCTCTTAGATGACAAATTTGGAATATTGCATTTACATGTGAATTAACAAGCATAAAAACACTTCGCTTCAATTTTCTCATTATGTTAACATTATTATTTAGAGTGAGTATTAGAATCAGTGTGGATAAAAATATGTTTTGTACTGCAGTTGAGCTAAGCATTTCTCATGATGATGCACACAATTAGCACGCCAATTTATTTCAGCTGTTATTGAGAAGATACACTTTCTGTTTATAATAATAATAGACTGAGTCAAGCTAACATAATAAATAATACTAATAATAGGTTTCCATACAGAGGCTGTGTTGTGCCCTCCCATTTTTGCCCCCAGAAAGCCAGATTGAAGACTTGTGTTCCTGTAATTAATTTCCTTTCTTTGTCATATGACATAGCTTAGTATGACTGAGATTTTGTACCCTTGAAGTTCTGTGGCATTTCTGCTGATTTTCAGGAATGAGAAGAGCTGAAAATTAGGAAAAACAGAAGGGTTTATATTCCGATGTCTTATTGTCAAAAGAGTATGACATTCTCACTCCCCAAAGTAAACCTTTTCATTTAAACATTTCCCAATAATTTATACATTAAAAATGCAAATAATTCATGAGTTTACATGCACTTTCCTCCTAGTGAGTGGATTGTACAGAAAGTTGTGTTTTCTTTGACAACAGTTTCAACATTTTGTCTTTTAGGGCATCAGCTATAAGGGAATTAGATAATTACATATGTCACTACTATTGTTAGAAATGTGTTGTAATGTAAAACAATAAATTATAGTCTGTATGTAATCTGGAACTACAAAGTACCTATTTTCTTATCCCTGCTTTTGGTGTTGCAGGGGAACAATGCTCGGGGTCAGCGCGGGGTTAAACTCAGCCCTCATGGCTGGAAACCCACTGGCCACTATACAAGGTTTGTAGGACAGGAAAAGTCACATCTGGTCAAACAACCTATCCTAGCATGCATCATCACATAATCACATAAATGTGCATTGCCATGTCGTCATCCCATATCATTAGGAGTAGGGGATGCTGGTTATCATCTACAGAGGGCTGGGAGTGGATTAGTAGAGTCTCTTAAGTATTTAGCATGTGATAGCTGTAGATCAAGTCATCAGAAGAAAATGGTTTATAGGAAGTACGCAGAAATAGTGCAGTGGGGGAAGGGGGAGGAACAAATCTGATTTCAGAATTTAGTTTAATCGCCTAGTTTATAGCCCGTGTGGTTCCCTGGGGATCACAACACGTATATGGGCAGAGTGGACCCATTCAGGTATGTACAGTTGTTTTATGAATGTAGTAAAAATGGAATGAATGGAAATGGATATCTTTGCCACGATCAAAACAGAAAGCCCCCATCTGGGACCACCATTTTTTATGCACCTATGCAATAATATTTCAGTCAATTGAATAGTCTGTTTAAAGATTTAATGGTGTATTTGCCATCAGCCTAACACATCTCATTCCCTGGAGCACAGATGTGCAAAGCCACATCACAATGGCACAGACACAGTGCAGATGGCTTAATACTGGGAAAATATAGCAATATCATGTTGAAATACATAATTACCTTGACTTCTAGCTGACAGATGGGTAGTTACAGACACAGTAACAAATATGATACAGATGAAGTTATAGTTCTTAATTTTAGTATGAACAGGATAACTGTCCTGAACAAGGCACTGTAATCATGGTGGCATCTGTCCTGTTCTTGCTTATTTTTCAGTCTACTTTTTCCATGCCCACATGTCTCATCATTTTACTACACCATTCTTACTTTTACAGTAGTTCTTTTTATTCCTGTTTTTTCCATGAAATCAACATCCCTATGTAATTGTTTTCTTTTTTTTGTCCTTAGCTCTGACCAGTGGTGGCTCCCTGTCTCTCTCCGGACGTGATGCCTGTGGGAACCTAGTTTTGGCCAGCGGTTCCAGCATTTCCAGCACCCCAAGCCTGGTGAGCCCTCCACTCTTCCTAAACCCAGGGGGTCTCCCCCTCATAAGCTCCAGCCTGGGACGCATAACTTCTGCTGGTGGCACTCCCAGTCTCTCCCCTTCTTCTACCACATCCTCTGCAGAGGCTACTGCCCCCAACCTCCAGCTGAGCCCAGGATGCTCCCAGAACAGTGGGGAAAGTGAGTGAAGAACACACTCTCCCTCTTTAAACACCCACCAGCACCCACGCTGATCCTACACTTGCTTTGTGGCTCATGAAAACATCAGGGGGGAAGAGGCGTGAGTGTATTATGGGGGCGCTGCCTCTTTCCCCTTCCCCCACTGAAGACAAAATTTGCGTGGAGTGGGGTGATGGAACCAAAAAAAGAAGAACCAAAAAGAATTTTAAACCAAATAAGAACAAAAAAAAAAAAAAATTCAAACCTCGGAAATACTGCAGAAAAACCAAAAATTTGCTACCCACTCCTCTGGGGTGCATTTTGTTCTCCTCAACCAAAGGCTTTCATAAAGACTGACCCCCCCTCCCTGCTCTCTTGTTGCTGTTGAGATATGTGCCATTTTTTTTGTTATCATTAGCAGGATGAGTGGGGGGGGGGATAAAAATAGAAAAGGGGAGGGGTGACTTGGAGAAACTCCACCCCCTCCCATCCTCCTCTCCCTCCATTCTCCAGCATTACAGAGTTGGAGAGTAATCACTGATAGGACATGGGTGAGGAGGCTGCAGTGGGAGAGAGACCGCTTTATGGGGTGGGATGCATTGGCAAGGGGTGGAGAAATAGGGTTGCGCTTCAACCCTCCCTCCTCATTCCTAAACACCCTCCCCACCTACAACAAAAACCAAAACAACAGCTTTATCCAAAGCCTATCATATCTCTAGAACCTCAGAGTAACTCTGTATATGTGTGAAGTCCATTTAGAAAACAGCATCCACATAGATTTATCTATAGCCTTTTATGTTTGTTTAGCCAGCAATGAACATCAACTCTGGTCCTTGCTTTGAATAGCCTTCCTTCTTTATCAAAATCTGGCCAAAAACAATGATAATTTTCACAGTTATCTTAACACAGGAAAATTTTATTTTATTTTATTTTTTAGCCACACATTTAACATGCAATAGCAGCCACATTTCTTTTTTTCTGTCTGCTAAGCAAACGGAAAATGACATATGCCTCTTTCTCTCACCTCTGTCCGGATGTTTTTTTTTTTAATTTCAATTACGAGAGTCACATTTTCCTTTCACTTAATACATCACTGTTCCCATATTAATATTTATATATATATATATATTTTTAACTCTTGCTGTGCACAGTAGTTTTTAGGCTTAAATATTGTCCTTACTTTCCACCGATGTTTTTTTTTTTTTTAAATTGTTTTGTATTTATTTATTTATGCTGCAAAAACTTTTTTCTTATTTGCTTTTACTCATGGGATAGATTTTCAGGATCACACATCTCCATGAATGGACAAAAAAAAGGAAAAAAAAAAAAAAAAAAAATCAAACCAAAAATTTAAACCAAAATACACACAACTGAAATACCAAATAATTAAATAAAAAAAAAACAAACAAACTTTATTCTTTGCTGATGCTGTGCCAAAGTACAGACTCTTAGCTCTGGCAAAGAGACGGAATATACCAAGAAATAGTGTTACCAAAAATATTTCATGTTCCCCCTCCTTCTGCGCCCCGACTCCCAGGGACAGTGATAAGGCGCCAAAAGAGTAAGGGCTGCAGGCGTGCGTCTTTCTCTGTCTTATATACCTCATAAGAAGAAGCCGATATATAGAAAAAATGTTAAACTCAAGGAGAAAGTCTCGTTGAAACCAAAACCAAAAATTCTAGTGAGGTGTGTGGAGCTCTGCCTATCCTTCCATCCCTCAACCCACAAAGCTTTAACGGCCTCTTTGATACGTTTTCATTGTATTTTTTTCCATATATTTTTTTTTTTTTTTACTTTGCCTGTTTCAGAAAAAAAATTAAGTTTTTCCTCTGTGCCAAAGCATTTTGAAAAAAATAAGAGAGACTATTTAATATCAGAGAAAGCGCAATTGAAAAGAGGGGGAACCAACATTATACCAAAAATTACTGCACCAAAAGAGGACCTATGTCAACAAGGGACAAATGGAGGGGAAACAAAAGGAGAAAAGACCAAAAATAAACTCTCCTTTTCTTTCTTTTTTTCAAGTTTCTTTTTTTACATTTTTTTTTTTTTATTATTTTATTTTTTTTCTTTTGCTGTTCTGTTTTGGAAATGTGAACTTTGAACTTTCTTAAAGGGACTTGGATCTCATTTAGCTTTAGCTTTAGAATTGATGGACAAAATATAATGGAGAAGAAAAAAAAAAAAAAAGAAGAAAAGAAATTACTGTGAAATGAAAGATGTTACAAAATGCTGTCTCAAATTGCTTAACCTGTTAACTGATAGTGAGGTTTGCTTTCCAATGTGTTACAGGTCCACTAACCACCCCCTCTCCCGGCAGCAAAGGGGTTGATCTCTCTTCTGCTACAACAGATGGGTTAAAAGCTTTTTTTATATATATTTAAAGTGTGTAATTAATGGGCATAGGAGAGTTGTGTAGTGGTGATTAGGGTTGACACAGGTAGACAAACACCGCATCATACCCCAACTCACTTCACAGTGATTTTCTCGGTCTGAAGTAGGTGGTATTATAGGGGGCATTATACTGTTTTTAGAGTGCAGTAAGAAAAAGGACTGAACTTGAATGCAACATTCATTACCTCTCCCTGTATACATATACACTCATGCAAACTATAAGTTCCTTCACACAAATAAGAGAATCCAAGACCTTATTCCATTTACATGTAAATGATGTGCCACAGAACATTCTATAATCATATCAAGATAAATAGTCATCTTACTTGAGGAGTGACCCTTATCTGTCCACTTTCATTTACAGTTACTCACATATACTAAAAGCAACAAAGTTTTTGCGGGTTAAAAAAAACCCCCAGAGAATTTGAATGAACAGTTACGCCAATTGTTTCAATTGTCAGATGCACACTCATTATTTGTTAGAGTATTTCTACCTAGGGTAATAACTTATGCAAAGATTTCAAATGCACATTTATGGTTAGTTCACACAAAGTATTTCAAAATGGGCAGATATCTGCAACAGTTCTCAGGAATAACTACAGAGCTTACAATGCTGGATTAGGGACACACTAGCACTTAAATGCTGGCTACACAGGGGCAACTTTGGTCTTTTGAGACCAAACCCAAAGATGGTTATTCTATGTGTGAGGCCAAAATAAATATCTGTACTGATTAAGATCCACTTATGCAGGAATGGTTTAGTATTGGACATGCTAATAAATATCATGGGCTTTTGACCATGTTGGGGTATGTATGAGTTAATAAGTAGTTCACTGGCCATAATATGTTATCTGGTCTGCAGATATGAGCCTCTGTATGTTGGCCAAAACACTGGTATTTCAGACAATACTTATAGTTGTATGATTATCATAAAATGATGTAGCCCTCGATTCATAGTTCTAAGTCAACATATGACTGACTTACATGTTAATGTGACCCCAGTCATACAGTTATATATATTTAACTGTATAGATCAAGCAAGGCTAATTTGGGTGAATTATTAGCATATTTTACAATCTGAACACAACACATCAACTTGTAGCTAATATGTTAACAGGATTTTCTTCATGTAAATGTACTCTCTTATCTTGAATTATCTTAACGCGTCATGTTGGAATATTGAAAAGTTAATTTAATCACAACGTTTTAAATGACAAAGTCAGCCCCGCTACATCTGTTTACTGTATATACACACATATGGTACATATATATGATTATATTGTTCCTACACCCTATTTTATTTTTTTGTGCAGCTTTTGCATTAATGTGACATTTGATAAACTGAGCATTGAAACACACATTCCTGCTTTAGATTAAAAAGTAGGGGAGGGAAATGCTATTTTATCATCCATTTTTTGTATATTTCCCCAAAGCTGGGGACTGCTGCACATGGTAACAGAGTCAAGGGCTTATCTGGAAATATTTCTGTGAGATGGAATACGTAGTATGCCCACTTCCCAAACATGCGTGGCTCCCAAATTCCAATTGTAAGAAATGTTCTGAATTGGTCACAATACAATGTAAAATTAGTATAAATTAATATAAAATAGTACCCTCGGAATTTAGGCAATCCATAAATGGAATCTTCAACTTACTGAATATACATGCAAATATACATATTTGCAATTATACATGTTGTATACATGATGCATCATTTGAAGTATTTTATGTATTCTACACATGTGAACAAAACAAGTTCAGTAAGTTTATGGCTGGAAGGTGGTGACACTGTTGGCAGGTACCACTCCTATGACTAAATATTCATTTTCAGGGGTAGAATGGTTGGTGCTTAGGATAAACTGTTATTTATTAATAATGAACAATTCAGTTTAACTCTTTACTACCTAGTACATGGTTTTTCCTTGCTTTTACAATTGAATTTGCCTGTATAATCTGCTAATGCAACTGTAAATGCTTGATTGGCATGAATTACATTTATTTAGCTCCGATAAGTTACTCCCAGACCCTTATAGTGATCTTAGTTTTTCTACATGCGATATATGCTGTTAGATCACTGATAACATGGGCTACATTTAAACAGGCCGATATGTTTTACATTTAATTCAGCTGAATCTGACTTGTGAAAATAATGTAAATGCACTGACAAAACGTTCCTGCGCAGGCAAACAGATCAGTGCATATCAAACTGTGATGTTATTGGTGTACATGGTGTGCTTTCTGGTCTATAATATTCACCTTAATATTCAGTCTGTAAAAAGACAGTCACTCATCTTTGCTCCAATTGATGGCCTAGTTACTTGAAATGTCATCTTTTGATTAGTTTGCCGATCTCTCGTTTCGTTTACAGGGTTAACTGACCAACTAAACTAATTCCAAATTTTTGGGATCAGCTGCAGAAAGTGAAATTGTCAATATAGAGCATGCAAACCCCCCCCCCCCAGCTGAATAGAGGTCACCATTATTAGTTATAATCTGAGATAACATTTTAGTTTGCACTTACATGTATAATTAAAGAAAACTTTTTAGTTTGAAAATGATTTGGGGGGGTGGCAGGAGGTCATTGAGCAATCTGCAGATATTGTCCAAATTTGGCAATGATCCGGGTGCCCTGTGTTTGGCTTGGGTGACCATATCTGACTGTGTAAGGGTAGGTTCACACACGGCATTTTTGAGCTGCATATTTAGAAACGCGCATCTAGAAAATATGCTGGCGTATTTCAGTCCGGCGTATTTTCTAGACGTGCATTTCTATTGTACTTATCTGACTCCAGTGTGAACCGGCAAAAATGCGATGGGCAGTGTATACGTGTCATATGCTAGTGTGGCTGGAACAAGGTAAGTCCATAGGTTTACACGGCTTGGCTTTTTTAGATTTTATGCGCGGCGTATATACGTAAAAACGCCAGTGTGAACCTAGCCTAAAGTTAACATTTACCCAATGACTGGGTATACACTGAACTGTTTGCCTAATGTGGAAAAATTCAGAAGATCAGTCATTCTCAAAAATTAGGCACAATGGAAATTTAGGTGAAGCCAAAAAGGGTAAAGATTTAGTTTTGTTTAGTAACCCTGCCAAATAGCATTTAATTCTTTGGTGGAAGTGGTAAATCTCTGCAATATTCTGTTGATTCATACATTGTAGAGACCTTTTATGATGACTTTGGATTGATTACTTTTGGGCTAATCAAAGGAATGCTAAAAAGCATTTTATCAGGATTTGTAGCAGAAAATACAAGTTGGGTGACTGCCCATAGTTTACCATATGTAGAAACTGTGACCTAGCTGAAACAGTACCACTGCAGTAGTTTATTAGCAAATGCAATTGATTTGTAAACAATCCTTATCAAGAAGATTGGGTTGTGTCACTATTTACAAATTCCTAGAATACTTATTATTTGCCTTACTTTTATTCCTTTCTGGATAGTTTTGCTAAAAAATCATACAAGTTCCAACATTATCTTCTCTTGCCAGCGCTGGTGGCTCCCTAGTGGTTTTTACTATCATTCTTGCTGGGGAAATGTAGTTTATTATTAGCTAAAGATATGCATGTTGGGAGTCCTTAATACAGATATAAAGCAAATTTTGAGTGAGTCACATTTTTCAAAAACAGTTTAAAGTGCACCTGTCACCTCAAAACTCTAATACTAATTTAGGTTCTACTAATGAAATAAACGTTTTTGTAAATATATATGTATTTTAAAAAATGTACCTTTATACAGCGTTTCTCTCTGTATAATGTTTCTCTGACATTATAGCTCCACCAATCAGATCACTGCTAGATTGTGACTTAAGGGATCTGATTGGTGGAGCTATAATGTCATTCATCATTTAGCCCCGCCCAACCCGACCCAGGAAAGAAAAGTCAGGCTGACAGGGAAGATAACAGAGAGTAACACTGTATAAAGGTAAATTTTTTAAAATACATAAATATTTACAAAAACGTTTATTTCATTAGTATAACCTAAATGAGTATTAATTTTGAGGTGACAAGTGCACTTTAAAAAAAAAAAAAGTACACTGATGCATGTAGCAGCAAATTCAAAAAAGTACTAATACCCTCTCCACCATATAAATGCATCTTGTGGCTATTACATGTAGGTAACTTTGTTTTGCACATAAAATATCCTTATAATTTATTCTTAATACAATATTACGCAGCGCTTTACAGAGATTCATCATTCACTTCAGTCCCTGCCCCATGGAGCTTACAATCTAGTTTCCCTATTCAATCACACACATGTATGTTTTTGGATTGTGGGAGAAAACCCATGCAAGTATGGGGAGAACATGCCAACTCCATGCAGATGAAATTCAGGGTGGAATTGAACCCAGGATCTCAGTGCTGCAAGGCAGCAGTGCTAACCACTGAGCCACCACAATTCCCAGCATAATAATGTAATAAATTAATTAACAGGACAAAGTAAAACTGTTTTAGTGATGAAAAATTTTAGAAAAAAAATGTTACAAAAGTTTAATTTTTAATTGCACTTTTATTTTTCTTATTTATGCTCATTGCCACCATAATAAGTTAACCCTAGTGATTATGTTTATTAATCTTAGGGTAACAAGTCATACACTATGCTGTACAAGGGTTGAGGCGCTATATATATATATATATATATGTATTGTGCCCAGACTATAATTTGAATAGTCAATATACACTCCCTAACAAACCATAAATTACACCAGTGTTATAAATTCTTTTCTATACACTTAGTGCCAGACATGTATTCCTATGTTAACACACAGGTTATGTATACTTATAATTTAGTATAACATCACAAGCACATGCATAACCCCCAAGTGTACCGGATTCTGCAGGACAGTACCATTTTTCTGGTCCTGTCCCGGGTCTCTTCCTGAGTCCCCATCTTCCCCCCACCAGGCAATCACAGTGAAGTAGGTGGGGCACTAATGATACCCCCAATGATATCCCAAATTAAGTCACTGGTGCCTTCCCCAGTTTACACACACAGGCAATATTTCATTAACACATGCAGACATTGCAATGCTGCAATCTACAGCAACCAATTGGACATTAGATTAGTGTTTCTCAATCTTTTTATTGCCGCGATCCTTTATCTGTGACCACGACAATTTTAAAGTTGTGACCACGACAATATTGCCATAGCAAAGTCGTGACTGAGACAATATTCCCAATATTCTACGACTTTAAAATTGTTGCGGTCGTGGATAAAGGGTATTGGAAATCTGCAACAATCCTTAGGGGTGATAAGCAACCCCTGGAAAATTTTCATTCGACCTCAAAAGGGATTGCGATCCCCAGGTTGAAAACCACTGCATTAGATTAACTTAATTTCAACTCCATTGAACTAATCAAGTGAAACTGCTTATTGGTCACTATAAGTTACACAAATGTAAGTTCATACTTGTATGTGTGAATTTCTCCTAATTCTCCACTCATAACAAGCACTTTTTCTATAGGTTAGAAAAGATTCTATGCTATGTATATATGTGCGCTCTTTAAAAAAACTATATTACCATTGGATAGAGCTGTTCAACAGGAGGCCAAGAGAGAGATGTGACCCACTCAGTGGAAATTTTTATGTCCTGCATCTTTGCCAAGACTTCCTTACAGGTTTTATTAATGACATTGGCATTTTAGTAGGATTTAGCACCCATGATTTGGGTATAAAAGATAATTGGCGATGTACAACACATTAAACAGTGTTTCCATAGATTATACACGTACAAGCACTGATCCTGGCAGTTTACATCCAGGTCACACACTACATGTGTATACCCTAAGGTGGAGATTTATCAAGTAGGACCAATTATATGTTTTAATCTCCCCTGTCGTGTTCTGATTTTGTGTTTACATTTTTTATAGCTCTGTGAAGTGGCAGACTAATACATAATCCAAAAATGGAACATGACAATGTGTTAAAACTTGTTATCGTTGCATTTTACTTTCCTTGCCAACTGATAAAGCTACCCCTAAGTTACACTATATTGGATATTGTGATGAAAAAAAATGAAAATTGTTTTCTTTTTACTTTTGCCCAAATATTCTTACCTATTTTCAGTTATTTCTATCACTGTTCCTTAGTCATTTTTGCCATGATTCAATACCTTTTCAACACATAACATATTTCAATGACATTTTGATTTTCCGATTTCCACATTCACATTATCATATAGCCAACAATGATTGTTAAGTGAGGCGAGGTGAACAGTTTGTATCAAAATTGTACTGGAAAAAAAGAAGCTGGTATCCCAAAGTCGCAATGGAAAATAAACACAAACCAAAAAGCCACTTGGAGGTAATTCAGCAAAGAGTGAACTTACCCTCCGATCCTTCGCATCAGTACGCATAGACTGTTACGAGTTTGCTGAGTCCTGCACGCGGACATCAGCGAACGCTTTAAAGGAATTCCAGTCTCGGCAAAGCTCATGAGACTCTACTCGAGAAGCCTCGCGAGACTGGAATCCCTTTAAAGCGTTCGCTGATGTCTGCATGCAGGACTCAACGTACGCGTAACAGTCTATGCGCACTGATGCGAAGGATCGGAGGGTAAGTTCGCTTTTTGCTGAATTATCCCCTTGATCTTTAGCCTTTTTAAGTAGGTAAAATACTCAAAAAGTAGTAATGTACAGCAAAAACATTTTGCTCCTTTTCTATAGGTCTGTATAGTACAATAGGTGATAGGCAATACTGGGTCACTGTCTATACATGGACTGATAAACACTGGTCCCATAGATTTACCTAGATTATTTATATGAAGTCTATACACTGAATAGTAAATGTTAGTTCTATACATTATAATCAGGTTAGAATCTTTGTATGCCCATTGTGTGAGAAACAGTTGTACATGGATTATTCACAACTGCCATATATGAAATCTATACACTGAATAACCAGCACTAAGCAATGCCCAAGTAACTAGCAAGTTCATAAATCCAGTCACAAACATTGGAGGGGGTTATTCACTAAAGTCCAAATTGTTGCGTATAGGTCCGAATTCGCCAGATATAAAGACAGTCACAATAGGCTGCTAATGTCTCAGTTGCGTGTTTATTATGGGAAATTTGTTGCAATCTTATGTTTAAAAAAATTGTTGCGACTTTACAATGGGGAAATTGTCGCGGATTTACTATGGGAATTCGCTGTTTGCAAATTCGACAGTCGAATTCACACCTTAGTGAATAACCTCCTGGATCTTTAAGCAAGAACCCCTCCACACACACACAGCTCATGCAGCCCACCTTACACTTTGTCAACAGAATGTCTGTAGGATGTTCTCTGTAGGTTGTTTTTAACTTTGCTTCAACCTGTTTATAAATCATCCTGAAAGTTAAAGATGCAGAGCAAAAAGGGACCTTTGGAGAAATGAACACAAATGTGCTATATTTTTGAGGCCAAAAAGAAAATAAGCTGACAAACCCTGGACATTGTTAAGGGAGGAGTGTTTATCTTGCAATAGATAATGTGTGCTATTTAACATGGCCTAAAACTGGTCCAGGGTGTGCAGTTGGACAAAAGCCACTAGATTCAAGCTTTTAACCACTAAATTAACCCCTTTACTGCCAATGGCACCTGAGTGAGCTATGATGCACTGTACACATCTAGTAACAGCAAAAGGGTTAACTGTGATGTCTGAACAAATTCCTTTTCTTGACATAAGTGTAAAAAGCAGTTTTTGGATTTAGAGAAACACTTTTAGGAGGGGGGTTAAGAAATAAAAAGGAACAGCTGTGAAATAGTTTTTTTTCCCCTTTTTTAAATCCAAAAGCTGCTTTACTTCTGGGTCTGTCGATTGCACCCTTTGGAATCGCTGCAGCACCCAATCCTCAGTGAATGTTCTAGCCCCTGAAGAAAGCAAACGTGTATTGTATATTCTGTGGTATTTGTCGTCGTTCCGTTCTGAGTTAGGCCTCTAGGCCTACATTTGAAAAAGCTATTAAACATATCTTAAATCATGAAACTGTGATGTCAGGTGCTGCTGTCATCTGTTATGTGTGATTTGTTCTTTTAGTTCTCAAAAAACAACAAAAGGTAAGTGTTGAAAAATTAATGTTTTCCGTAAAATAAAGTTTTAGACTGAAGACACACTAGGCATATTGTTGTACACAGTTTTCCCCTTGTGGCAAATTTCCTTGCACTTCCTTCCATTAATTTTGCTTCAGCCCCAACAGTAGATGTCCCAAGATTTTTGGGAGGCAAGGTAGGATGGCACCAGAGCACTGCATACCTCCCAAGCTGGGGAGGGGGGGGGGGGGGGGGGACGGCGAGATAGCTGTGTGTCAGTGATATTACTGCCATACTGACCAGTTTCTTCTGATTGGTTGTGCACTGGTGACTTTGCCATTAATCAGCATACTAGGGAAATTTTGGCCACCACAGACCCAGAGTTCAGCATCATCAGAAGTGGCAGGGTATTGAGGCTTGAGGTGATTTGTGTTTTTTGGGGGAAAAAGGGGCAGAACAGAGTTGGGGATAAGGTAGGGCTTCTGGGAAATAGTGCAGACTGGAGAGCTTTGAGGGTATCCCTGGAGACCCGGATTTTGTTGAAATCCTGGCAAGTTCCCAGGTGTGGTGACCGGGTACAGTGGGACAGGAGGGGATTGACTCGGGACTGCTGTCTGAGAAACGAAGCTATCCTGCAGAATCTGGGACACTTGGGAGATCTGCAGCAATAGCAATAAAAATAGTACAGCCTCAGGAGTTTTATTGCTCAAGAAATATTTGCAGCATGTTTACTGCAGCAGTGCAAACAAAAGGTAATAAATGTGTCATTAGCCTTGTAGACGACAGCCTAAGATACTCGGCCATTGAATTTTGCTAGTTTTTTTTTTTTGATTGTTTGACTGTTACATTAGCAAAGAAACGATTATTTTGAAAAAGGACCCAGGCAAAAAGCTTGGTTAAAAATGATTTAATAGAATATAATGATCTTAAATCAGGCCTCAGATTCAGTACAATCTATGATTTCCAGGAGCCTACCAAACAAACAGTCCTAGGAGGAAATTGCTAAAGCTTTCCATTGATTTTTATAAAAAAAATAGATGTTTAAAAAAATGCATCAAAAAGTGACATTCGGCACGGCAATAAAAACTTTTTATAATATAACATACCGGCGCAATAAAAAGAAACACTGTGGGGGTTATTCACTAAGGTGCGAATTCGACTGTTACATTCGCAAGCAGCGGATTCCCATAGAAAATCCGCAAAAATCTCCCATTTGTAAAGTTGCGACAATTTTTTTAATGTTAATATTTCGACAATTTTTCCATAATAAATATAATATTCTCATTATAAAGATGCGACTGCGACAATAGCAGCCTATTGCGACTGTCTTTTTCTGGCGAATTTGCACCTATACACAACAATTCGGACTTTAGTGAATAACCCCCTGTATATCTAGCCTTAAGGGGGGTTATTGACTAAATATCTAGCATTAAGGGGGGTTATTGACTAAATATCTAGCATTAAGGGGAGTTATTGACTAAATATCTAGCATTAAGGGGAGTTATTGACTAAATATCTAGCATTAAGGGAGGGAG
>WMED01004681.1:4588-20413 GCA_019650415.1 Pipa parva
CCCCCACTAACCTCCAACAGCATTCCAGCAATGCACCTCCTCTAATGAGGTAAGTTGAATGCGACGGTGCTCCTTAG
The DNA here is from genome assembly GCA_019650415.1 of Pipa parva. Lineage (NCBI taxonomy): Eukaryota > Metazoa > Chordata > Amphibia > Anura > Pipidae > Pipa > Pipa parva. The sequence goes on from WMED01004681.1 coordinate 4,666, forward strand.
ATGCTTCAGGTCTTGCCGGCAGTTGCCGAATACAGCTGACAAGACTCGAAGCAGCCAAGGAGCGCCATCGCATTCAACTTACCTCATTAGAGGAGGTGCGTCGTTGGAACGCTGTTGGAGATGAGTTTAGATTGTGCCCTGGGCAGTCTCCTACATCGCCCATCGGTCAAAACAGCCCAGATGCACAATGAGTGAACATGGGGAAGTGGAGAATAGACGCAAATTCATAGCTCTAGATGAGTCTTCAGACTTTAATCAATGAGGCCCAAAATGAATAATGAAGCTAATGTCCCATCAGCACAGTGTCATGGGTATATTATAGATGTTATTTTTAAAGGGATAGGGTTACTAGATCAAGCTTTTATTAATGTAAAATATTAAAATATAGAAGCTGTATGGATAATAAGTAATGTTTTTGTTGGCACACATGTTTAGCTGCAGAAAGCCCCCAAATCATACATAGTAACATTTGTCTAATTTTATTTATTACTTAATATGCAGCTGGATTTATTACCATACAGCTAATGGGTAGTTTGGAGAGCCTTCTGCAGTCCTTATTCATCTGTGCACTGCACCGCCCAGGATTCCATAATTTTACATTACTTGGTTCCAGGACCGGTTCTAGTGCTGGGCGATGTGGGCGACTGCCCAGGGCACAATCTATTTGAGGGGCGCTGTCACCCACATTGCCCACCACAAACTTACCTCCTCCAGCATTCCAGCAATGCTCCTCCTCTGAGAGCCGCTCCACAATGAGGTCGCATTCCACTTACCTCATTGTGGAGCGGCGCTCAGAGGAGGAGGTTCGTTGGAATGCTGGAGGAGGTGAGTGGGGGACGACTGGGGGGGGGGGAAACCTGGGGGGGGGGTGTGCGCCCAGGGGAGGGGTGCGTTGGGGGGGCGCGGGGGCCAGGGCACTCATAGGGCCAGAACCGCCCCTGCTTGGTTCTGGGGTTCAATCCCGCACAGGGGCCTGGGGTGGGATGGGGTTGGGGTGTGTGTGTTATGCCATTGACTGTTCTCCAGTGACACCACCCATCGCTAATATCTGCACACTTCTTGGCTGATAATAAATTGAATCAGATGTGCACCACAGGGCTACAGTTTAAATAATCAGCCCCATAACACTTAACATATTAAAAGGGGTTTTCTTCTAAATAATTGGAATGAAACCCTAAATGCAGACTGAGGTTTTTCAGTTTGATTTGAAGAGATTCCGATATTTCTTCATTGTTCATTTATTTGACTATAATGTTTGATATAATTAATAGTTGTATCCTAGGTTTTTATTTAGATTGTTTTACTTCCAGTCCCCAATCAGTGCACTCCTATAGGAGACCAGACTCACCAGGGCACCAATAGGGCCAAGACCGCCCCTGTCTATAACTATAATCCTTTGTGTTTAGTAATACTGTATATAGGGGGAAATTAACTCATTATTGTTCAATACATTTTGGCATTTTGGATTTATTTTCTTTCATTTTCATTGAATATCTTTTCACTGTGCTTGAAAAAAATGCATATTTAAGATAAAGAAGGGGGTAAAATTAAGAAAAGATATGAAAATAATTTAAATATATTGAAAATAGCCTTATCGCGGTGGTAACTAAAGTGTTAGCTTTAGCAGGACGTAGCCCCCCGAAGTGATCAGAATTCACTCCAATAGATGAGTCCGCACTTTAGTCAATAACCCTCTTAGCCTATAAGTGCCAGTCACAAGCATAAATAAGAATAAAATGTACAGTAAGACATTAAAACCAGTGCTAGTGCTCCAAGAAAAATGATTTCAGTTTGGCCTTGAAAATAAAGAGGGGTTGTTCTTTGTGTAGGTAGAAGACTATAGATTCCCAGAGATACAGGACAGCAGGAAACATGGTAATAAGATTATGTTGTGAGGAACATAGTAAAAGACTTGGTATAAACGGGCGCATAAGCAAAGAGATGTAGGGAGGGGAACTGAGCGAAATGTCTAAAAGAAAACATTGTAATTCATTTGGTTTTTAACAGGGAGCCATGGACCAAACAGGTTTGAAAATGTCTGTACCTTCTGGGTAGAGAGCAAGGAAACTCTGCAGATGAATTAAGAATAGCCTGGGGTAGGGAGAAGTGGGAGGTTAGAAGGCCAAGTAGAAGGTCATTTCAATAGTCCAGGTCCCATTTAAAGATTCCTTTCTCTTTTGTGGCATCTCCTACTGTTTCACATGACAAACCTTCAAGTTGAGCATTCCGCAGTAGCTTAGCACAACAAAGTATCTATTGTGTCTTACCCAATAATTGGCAACTGATCACACTTGTTATTTTCATACATGCCCCTAAGCAAGATGGGATAATAACCGATAAACTAACTCAGGAAGCATACTAGTGCAGGAACACTTATTGTAAAATAGAGTAAAATGTACTTGCACCCCTCATCTACTCAAGGCTTTTTTGTTATCTCTGAAATTATGGGGTACATGAGGTAATGTCCACATTCTGAAAACTGGTGGTTAGTATGGAGTCCTGTCATCTATAAAGGTAACAATAGGATGAAGAACAAGGACCCAAAGCAGGTGATTGTTTCATATTGTTGTGCAGTACAGATATCAAGGAGATTAATGTGAAGGAAGATGGGACCAGAGAATCCAATCATGAGATTTCAGAAATGGGATGTCCTTGAGCATTTACCAACAAGTATTGTGAAAATCAAACCATTATCGATTAAACCGGTAAATAAATAAAAATGCAGATTGCAGAAGATCAAGGTCATGGTTTAGTTAATCAGATAAAATAAATGACAATGAAGAATTCCCGCTGGTAATAAAAGATGCAAATGACAGTACGAAAGCCACAGAGTAACATTACTGTCCTCTGGGAGTGTGGTAGTCAACTAGGTTGTGTATAATTGATGAGAGACAGATAGATGGAGTGCCAAACTGGTTTAAACCTTTTCTAGCTGACGTTGTGTTATAGTTAGAAGTTCACCTGTTTCCAGTGTCATACTTTTAAATTTTTTTAAATCATCTTTTGCGTACAAATTTCCCAAACTTCCCGTTATACTTGAATATTGATGAATGGTTAAAAGATTACCCCAGTCTGTTTTAAAAAGCACCTTAATTGTTATTAATTCAGCTTATGTGATTTAAATCTAATATACTTTGTGAAGAGTTTTTCTATTACCGGTAGTAGATGTTGTACACACTTTGCGTGTATAGTGTTCCTCTGTTACCTACCATCCAGTAATGCACCAGTGAATCACCTGCCCTGCTGCTACGTCACAGGTGTAGGGAGCCAGGAACAGTTGATACAGGAAGCAGAAGAACATGGCACATGCGTGGTGTCTACAATGCTTCTAATAGAAAAACACTTCACATTTAGGGGAATTCGTCAACACAGGCAATCTTTTTTGAGGTCTAGTAACCCATAGCAACCAAACAGAAGTTATATTTTTAATAGTTCTAGTTTTCAAATACCAGTGAAAGCTGAAGGCTGATTGATTACTGTGGGTTACTAGATATCTTTAGGCAATTGCCCCAGTAGCATGCACAGTTCCCTTTGCTTAGGGATGACTGTGTGTTGACAGGACGCTCATACGTGATGTCACGACCAATCATCATCACATGACAAATGTATGCAAAGACGTCATGGCCTAACATCATCACTTGACGTGCATAATCGATGGCGCTATGACGGAACATCATCATGTGATGTGAATACACGATGAATTCACTAAGCATATTAGTGGGTGCCTAGACACACCAGGCACACCCCGTGTGCACGCCTATAAATTTCCCCGTTGGTGAATTTCCACGACTTGGTTTAAATCTTATCAACCACATTGATAACAATAAATGGGCGTCACAATCAAGCTGGAATGTTCCTTTAACAATCTGAACTGAAATGTAATAAACAAACTATGTTCCCATCAGCTTGTCACCTGCAGAATCCCCTCAGGGGGAGGAAAACAACCCTAAATGTTATATATTTGGCTGAAAACATGCTGAGAGTCACAGACTGATTAAAATATATTCTGAGTAATCAAAAGGTGTCATTTCTCCTCAGGTCTAGTAACCCATAGCAACCAATTTGAAGTTAACAGTCACTGGTATACAGTAACTAGAATTGTGAAAGACTGCTTCTGATGCTATCTTTGAAGACAAATCCCTGATGTGTATTCATTCTTCCTTGTGTTGCTGCAATCTTGTGTACCCTTTACATTTTATTTACTTTTTTATCATCCCCATTTCCCCTTTAGGCTCTTGCTAGCAACTTTATGATTGGACCAAACTCTCCTTCCCTTCCAACCAATCATCTATCAGCATCCAGAAACTAATGGGGAACTTTTACATTTGAAATCATTAGAAATAATAATAAGTAAATAGATTCCTAACATTGAAATTTTGTCGAGGAATGAAATCAACAGCCGTGTAGGTTGTCACATAAAACACGCTTGTCCACATAGTGCACAGCGAACCCTGTTATTGGAGTTATCAAGAAAATGGAGATTCAATGGAAAGGGGAAGGTTTAGCCAAGGAATGTGGTATTTCAAGAGAGCAGAAACACAACCTTAAATTGTTTCTGTAATTCTACGCTTGGGGCTGTTAAAAGAATTATAATAAAATAGAACTTCGTGTTTAATGACACAACATACACGACATACAATCTTAGCAAAACAATGCTCCATCTTTTACTAAAGCTATAGGCTAATGCATAATAGCGCCACAACTCTTCCCTCCATTACTAGGCTGTGATATGGAATTATGAAAGCAGAAATAAAAGGCGTAAAATGAAAATATCATAGAAAGACCAAGGGAGGGTTATTTATCAAAGTCTGAACAGCTGTATGGAGTTATGAATAGGTGTCCAACTGCCACTACTCTAACTTTGTGTATTGGTCAAACTCAATTATTTTCTGTGATGAACCAACCTGAAAGCTTATGACAAAGCTTATTGACCAGTGTCACAGCACATTGTTACAGCTCTTATTAACCTTCTATCTGTGAATGTAAGTCTTCTTCCCATTTAGATTGTAAGCTCTATGGGGCAGAGACCTCCATCCTCTTGTGTCAACCTCAACCTGGCACTTAAAGTGTTGTATCCTTGTGATATTATACCTGTATTGTGTAACACATTTTTCCCATGTCTGTATTATATTTGTATTGCTGAATTATACAGCGCTGTGTACATTTTGCAGTGCTTTATAAATAAAATTATACACACATACATACAATGTTGAATACGTCTTTGCAGCACATTGGATTGAGCCAACCTGTTAGCATTATTTTGATATTATTGTAAAAAAGATGCAGTTATAATGATGTTATTAACTTTAAAAAGATTCATGGGAAAAATGATGCTTGTTTGGGAAATGTTGCTGGCATGGACTGAAAGTGGATCCTCTACACCAGTATGGGATTTAGAATAGGTTCACTGCAGGGCACAGAGTCTTAGAGGCCCTGGTCTTCACCTTTAAACTTCCACAAGGAGGTACTGGGCTTTAAAGCAAGGAACCCCCAAGTGACAGCACTTGAGTTCACCCCCCCAGCTCGCTGCTGGCTAGTAGTGTAAAGATGAGAGATTCAATAAAACGGGAGACTGTCCCTTTAAAAATTATCAAGCAGGATAAACAGAGGAATCAGGAAACCAACGAGTCAATAGAAGATGATTAATACCATGAGCAACACAACAGAGTCTGATATAGCTGAAAGCCTGAGCCGGCTGATTTTTAAATCACCCACTGCGCTGCTGTGCAGCGGGAGCGTCCCTGACACACGCAGCCTGTGAAGTGTCAGATGGGGAGAGAGATGGTCACTTGCAAGTAAGGTCCTGTTCCAATGAGGCTCGTGCATGCGACAGAACTGCAATGCTTGATCTGCTCTGCTTGAGCGGCTCATGACATTCGCATTCCTACAGGTCTTACTGCTATTACGCAAATTCGTAACTGGCAGATGTGAATTTATTACTCTTGTTGAATGCACCTTCGATAAATAACCCCCCCCCCACACACACCAAGATTCAATTCTAAATAAAACTCTTTGTGAATTCACCAGCTAAAGACAGTCCCAATAGGCTGCTACTGTCACAGTCCCATCTTTATAATGAGGATATTGTCGCAGCCGCGACTTTACTATGGAAATTTTTACAGTCACAACTTTGAAAATTTGTCACGGTTGCAGCTTTATAAAAATTGTCACGGTTGCGGATTTGCCATGGGAATCCGCTTTCTCCAAATTTGACAGTCGAATTCTCACTTTAGTGAATAAACCCCATTTGAGTCATAATTATAGAATTCATAGTGGTTGAAATGTGGTCATGGATAAATTTCACTAGAAAAGAAAGGTTTCATTATAGTATTGTAATAATAAGGATAAATCTACAACCACATGGACACCCAATAGCAGGGTCCCTGCTTTCAAATTCTAGTAAGTCAGTTAATTCAACTGTCACAGATATTGTAGACCATTGGAGTTTACCAACGAGTCAAAGTTGGTTGGTGTTTTTAGCATTAAAATGACAAAGTACGGTTTCTTAGCTAATCAACTGCGAACTGAATTTTTTCCTGGTTACCCCTTCATTTTTAGCCACTTAAGAACAAGATGAACAAAACTGTTCAGTTAAGTTTAGAGACTGCTAAACTGATTCAGTAATATGACCCTCTGCAAAGAAGTGTATCCATTGAAACTGATGTAGAAAGCATGAATAAAATGAATGAATTACAAAATGGTTGAACCACCAAGAAAATGGACCTTAAGGTCCATCCAAGGCTGTTTTGTGATTGGTCTAATCTCTTCCCTTGATTCAATTTGTTGCTGTATTTGGTTAAAATACATAATTTATCTCAGAGAATGAAATGCAGGAGACTGGACGTTGCAAGAACCTTTCAGAACCATAAGTAATTCACTCCAACTTGGTGTTTAGAAGATCTATATTCAGAGAAGATTGAGTCTAAGGCCACATCAAAGTATTCATATAAATTGACTGCAAACGTATGAATTTCTTTTAAAAAATCAGGCCTGGAGGTTTAGCAATTCTTTGTAAAGGCCATCACGGTACGTGGGACTGGTCTAGAAACTTGACCTCGAATGGTTCACTCATCTCTTATTAGGATGAAATATGGTTGGAACACAAGATTCAATCTCTCCAGTACACTGACTACTTCTCAGATACAAATCTATGAAAGAGAATATGCTCAGTTAGTCACTGGAACTTTTCAAAGGGGGCTGCTAAACCTCTAGCATGCAATAATGATGTACCCTAGGGCTGATTTTCAACCTATAATTTACCTATAGCAATGTAATGCTACCAGTAAATCATCTTGGATTCCAAATAAAAAGATTGTTTTTGCTGGTTAAACAGCAGAACAGCACCGTCCTCCCACTCCTTTAATAGATATAAAATGGCGATGGGAAAAAATTTCATGGGTCTATGGCAGCAGCAGACTATTGTAGAACTACCCATGAATGCACAAGCTTTAGACAAAAGGGTTTATCATAAACACATCATTTTTTTCTCCTGATTTTTCAGAACCCAGAAACTACTTGGAATTTGCTAAGAACTTATATTCATTACAATGATGAATTCTATTGAAAGTAGGGTGATGCAATATCACCTTGGGTGAAATTATTCATTACTTGTATACCTACAATCTAAATAGGTTTGTTTGCTAAAACTTCAGGACAATCGTTTTCATTTTTCCAGGCAATTAAAAAAATTAAATGTAAAAAATATAATCTATTTGTAAAAGCTTTTCCATCATTTTCCTTTTAATGCCAGTAAAATATTAGTATAAGATATTCTGCACAAAAAAAAGTACTTTACATTACACATATACTGTATATATATTTTAGGTAAGAGAGGTTGTGTTAGTCTACAGATGCAAACATTTTTTATGGGTGGGGGCAGCCATATTCTTTCTTTCAGATGCAAAATTAGAAAGAAAACAAAAACTCCATTAGATTTAGTGCCCTCTAATAGAGCCAGGATTGCCATAAAGAGTCTCATCTGAGTAATACACTTTTAACCAATCATCTCTTGTGCATTGGAGCCCATCACAAAAAGCTGTGGAATTTCTTTATTTATATTAATTTTGTTTAGTCATTAACATGCCGTTCATAATTCATTTGAAAGATAGGATTTCATTTTCTCTTTAAATAAAAATCAATGAAATATCTCATTGTCTGTGCTACTGTTACTAAGGTGGAGCTGTAGGTCAAATCTGTTCTACAGCGGTAATAAACATTACATTTATGTGTCAGCTTGTAACCCGTAATATACTGCTTTTAACACCCATTAGGATTTTCTAAAGAAAAACGGAGTTTACAAGGAGAGAAATGTATATTTGTTTGAGCCTTTGTTAAAGGTTTACTGTAATCAAATAAAAGAGAGTTAACCATGACTAAATGCAATGAGGAATGTTGTATAAAGAGAAGGAGGGTAACCTATCCTCCTACATCCATTAGAAGAAATAATATTAACAAACAAGTGTATTATGTTCCTTTAAATTGGTGTGATATCTAGGGGGTTATTCACTAAGGTGCGAATTCGACTGTCGAATTCGGAAACTGCGGATTTCCATAGCAAATCCGCTACAATTTCCCCGTTGTAAAGTCGCGACAATTTTTTCATGTTGAGATTGCGACAATTTTCCCATAATAAAGTCGCGACTGCCACAGTAGCAGCCTACTGCAACTGTCTTTATCGAATTCGCACCTATACGCAGCAAATTGGACTTTAGTGAATGACACCCCCCCTAATGTTTAATGTGCAAAATTAATGGCTTTAAGGTAAATTTGACATTGGTGTTTTGATTTCTACTGGAGACCATGAATCTACTCATCTACTTTATCATTTTGAAAAAGTTTATTTATTGTTGATGTGTTAGGGAGTGCTTTCTGATGTTAGCGCTGCAGTTTAGAATAGATCAGAATGGATTTCGCCAGGTCTAGGGTGGCGAATCATTTTGAGTGATAAGTTTGAGCGTAGTAAGCAATACAAGCTTAGTAAGTAGCCCTTCAGCGATAGGCGATATAGATATACAGCGATAACCAGGGCGGGGGAACCTAGAAATGGGTTTTGTAAATAGGAGAAGCAGTTGATAATAGGTCAAAAGGTATTTGACTTTAAAAAGATAATCAATTCAACTTTAGTAAATATGCCCCTTTATAAAGAGTAAACTGTAACAGTAATGTCTGTCAATAGTTAGCCTAGCTGTGTTTTCACTCCTAGAATGAACTATAACAGAAATGTCTATCACTAATTAGACTAATAAGGTGTTACTGTTTCCATCACTGGAAGAGAAACTGACTTAATCTTACATTGCACTCTGGGAACAATCTTTCTTCCCTTGAATACTATACATCGAATTGAAACATTGGATTACTAGTGACATCTACTGGCTGGAGTTAGCGGTGCAAGCTTTGCTATAGTGACTGCAGTCACATTCCAATATAAAATGTATAATCCCCTACCATGTCGTAGAGTATTGACTCTATGGTCCAAGAAGATCGAGTTCTTTTTCTGACTTTCTTTTATGTTAGGAAAGATATATTTTAATCGCATCAGACAATCCATTTTTGTAAGGCACATTTTCTACATGAGTGAAAAAGTCAAATGTGAACTAATTGCTCGCAGCCAAAATTTAACAAAAAAGGACATTTTTTTTTAAAATGATAAAAAAATGTCTTTATAATTTCTTTATATTTTATTATGTTGCACACATGCCATCTAGTAAAATATTCACCTCTGCTCTCTGATAGGTATGGACTGAACATTGCATCTTGGTTACAGAAGGACCAGGAAGTCCCACAATATTTCTACGTATTTATTTTCCCTTGCCAGACCAGTGGTACTGGTTTCACATGCCGAGATAACAAAGCCCAGCTTATAATAAGAAGTGAACCTGGGAGTGAGAGGTGCAGAAAGAGCATTCACCAGCAGGTGAGTAGTTATACTGATCACTCATTTATAGCAGGGCTGAACTTGTAGCTAAGGTGAACTTGTGATTTCACACAACTTATCTGGATAATTCAAAAAGAGTTAACAATTGTTTATCCACAGGACTGCAAGTAAATTTACTGCATTGTCTTGAGTTATCTAAATATTGTGTTTAAATGCTGAAAAATGAATCGTGTTGTTGACTCAATGACATTAATTCCATGCATAAAAATTTAGGATAAGTCAAGTTGCTCGTCTCTGTTTACAGTTATATGACAATTTATAGGAAAAGTGCGACTTTAGTCGTTATCTGTTTTTGGTCCACAAATGTTATGTTTTTAATATTATCTACTGAGGGGCAAAATGAAATAACACTATTTTTGGAGAAAAATCCACAACTGTGAGATCAGGTACACAAGCAATGATACAAATACTCGATACAAATAGGGGTTTATTGGCTAAAGTGCGAATTGCTGCATAAAGGCGCAAATTCGCCACATATTCTGCAATGTGGCGAATTCACCAGCTAATAGACAATACACTACACAACAGACGGCTACTGACACAACAATGTGTTGCGACTTTACTATGGGAATATTTCGAGGTTGTAGATTTTCTATGGGAATTCGATGTCTAATCAATCAGGAGTAGAGAATCAGATTATTGCCAACCCAATCTGAAGAGAATTCACTTAGGCAGGCAAATTCTTGCTTTATCCAATAACCCCCCCATAGTCACTAAGCGACAGTAAAAGGACTTCTTAGAGTAAAATCAAACTTTACAAGATTTAAGTTGGAGAATAACTTTATTTAATGATTTTCATACAGTCAAGTGTTAATAGCGAAGCAAATCCAGGGAAAATAATTCCAGACGTAAATAAGATTCCAGTAAAAGAAATTTGTGGACTTTATTTTTTTTTTTCTACAAATCACAGACATCCAATAAAAAGGATTTGTTTGGTAAGAAAGTAACCGTATACAATGCGGTGCAAACATTAGCGTGTTTACTATTCTATCATGTGAAACTAATCTTTCAGCGAAAAATTCCCTTTGTTGATTTCTAAAGCTACACTTTTAGCAGTATCATCAGTTCCTCTTTAAATTAAAATAAAAAAATAGAATAAAAAAAATCCTACCATACAACAGTTTAGCATCACGTTTAAAAAAACAATATATAGAATAACCCACATATAGAAGATTGGATAGATTTTACCTACAAGTTTTCTTCCATCTTCCTTGGTGTCTGACTCCTCTGTTGAGTTTGTCACTGAAGAGGATAATTTAAATACCGTGAAACCCTGTTTTTTACCTTCCCTGCATTTTGCCTAATTAGTTCAGGATAAGTCGTAGAATGCGCAGGGTTACTCTCCATAACATATTACTTAAAAATTATTGGTTTCCCCCATGCAAAGGGGGTTATTCACTAAAGTCCGAATTGTTGCGTATAGGTGCGAATTCTCCAGATAAAGACAGTCGCAATAGGCTGCTACTGTCGCAGTTACGTCTTTATAATGAGAATATTGTCACAGTCGCGACTTTATTATGAGAAAATTGTCGCAGTCTTAACATTAAAAAATTGTCTTTTGTTGTTTAAGGGTTATGTCTTCTATATCTAGAATACTAAAATTAATTGTTATTATTATGTATTATTCATAATATATTTGGAATTTGCTGCTATAGTTCGATTAAAGTTTTCAGGCAGTTGCAAACATGAAATTTTAGGTTGGTTTTGTTTTTTACATTTTTTTCCAGTGATCTTTTACCTTCAAGTTTGTCTTATTTAAAAATGGGCAAAATTAATTAAAGGAAAAATCGGCGCTTCGATCGAAAAATTTTACCGATCGATCGGAATTTAATTTTGATCGATCGCCGATTTCGCCTTTAATAAATTTCGCGCCCTCCTGGGTGATAAATGACCCTTAACTGTGTATTTATAGGTTACTGTAAATATTATGCAATAAAAAAATGATTTTCCCTGCATAAATAAATATACTAATTGCGCTAATTATATTAATTATGTGAAGCATAAGTCCTTTATTGACTAAAGGACGAATTCACGTGTCAAATTCACTTCGCTACAATTCGAAACACAATATAGTGGCAAATTCACTTCTGATTATTGATGATAACATTAGTATTAATCAGCAGGAGAGATAGGACCCTATAGAGTCTAGATTAATTTGCGTGAATTGATAATGGACCACAGATGATTAAATCCATTTTTTTATTTATTTTAATTTAGCAATGGGGTGGAACAGATCCCTTTGCTGCCTCTTCCTGCTAAGCCTTGCATATGGTAAGTACATCTTATACACAGTATATATGTGTATAGTAGCTACTGCAACCTCAGTGTCGCTGTCTTTGTTTACCCCATCCCAGAGCCACCAGAATCTCTCTCTGATATCTCCTCACCTGCATGATTCCTTCATCCCATTCCTCTCCCACTCGCTCCCATTTAAACCATTTAACTCTCTCCCTCCCATCCTTGCTACCCATTATAATTTATCAAATCTAACAACTACTCACGCATACATGCAAATAAGCCTCTTCAAAAAGAAAAGGAGCATCTGCACATGTTTATATATATATATACATTCATTTGAGTCAGTTAGTATTATATAGGTGAGTGGCTAGTAGGGGTAGCAGAGAATCCTATCATAAAAATTGAAGTCCAGTAGTGTGCAACCAATAAACAGCAAAGCTACTGTTTTAATAAATCACCAATTAACATGTTCTGGGCCGGATTGACCTTTATCAAATGCTGATATGATTTATTTATTTATAAACCATGGGATTTACTTTTTAAAGCTTTATTTTATGAAAGGTGTTTCTGGAATGTGACCTTCAAGGGTAAATTCTATATTAGGCATTAGATTACAGAAAACCTTAAACTGGCTCATCCATCACTGTAATACAAGGTTCCTTTGGGGGCGTACAGGTAATATGTGCAATGATACTCCTTGTTCAGTCCGCAGAACTGAAGGTGCTTAGACTACTGTAAATCTTGACTGTATTTGTAGTCTGACTGGATATGCCAGTTTGATGAGAGCTTGTGGATTTCACTGTTTGAATATGTAAGACAGGAATGTAGGGGATTGGTGTTTAAATAAATATTGGGAGGGCACATTCAATCGGTATGAAGCGATTGTAGGTCTATACATTGCTCTGAATCTATGACATCACAAAAATGTTTGTAATGAGCATTAAAAAACTTTAACATGATTGCCAAGAGATATTATTCTGAAGTGATGGGTACTAGATATCTGGAGGGAATCCAGGGAATTACTCTGATCCTTCAGTGTAGGAACATTACAAGTTATGGGTACTGGATAACTGGAGGTGGAATCTTGATCCAGGGAATTATTCTGATCCTTCAGTGTAAGAACATTACAAGTTATGGTTACTGGATAACTGGAGGTGGGATCTTGATCCAGGAAATTATTCTGATCCTTCAGTGTATGAACATTACAAGTTATGGGTACTGAATAACTGGAGGTGGGATCTTGATCCAGGGAATTTATTCTGATCCTTCAGTGTAATAACATTACAAGTTATGGGTACTGGATAACTGGAGGTGGGATCTTGATCCAGGGAATTATTCTGATCCTTCAGTATAGGAATATTACAAGTTACGGGTACTGGATATATGGAGGTGGGATCTTGATCCAGGGAAATATTCTGATCCTTCAGTGTAAGAACATTACAAGTTATTGGCACTGGATAACTGGAGGTGGGATCTTGATCCAGGGAATTATTCTGATCCTTCAGTGTAAGAACATTACAAGTTATGGGTACTGGATAACTGGAGGTGGGATCTTGATCCAGGGAGTTATTCTGATATTTGGAGTCGGGAAGGATTTTTTTCCCTAATATGAGGATAATTAGCTCTTTCCTCATGGGATTTTTGCCTTCCTCGGGATCAATATTGCAGAAAATTAGGCTGAACTGGATGGACTGGTGTAATGTTTAGTATCTTATAAATTATGTTACTAAGTTACTGTGTAACCTGAACAAAATAATTCAGAAAATCTTCTCTGTTCAGTTTTCTTATGTGTTTGGAATTATTACAAACTTTTGGACATCGAGCATAATAAATTCCAACTACAACCCTCTACTTTCTGAAGATTAGTTTAAATTATTTAGGTTTCTCATCTATTCTAATCTAACTCTAATATATTTTCATTGTGTATCTCATATTAGTTTTTACTGGGGGATGTCCTTATGCTGAACTTAACTTAGTGTTTGATTTTTTGGAAAGGCGCAACCCATAAGACCAGGGACCATAAGAGAAATAGCCAGGGAAGGGTAAAACGACAATGGAAAATGGATTTATTTTTGTCAGTGTGTATGTATGGTGATGGTGGTTGTGGTGAGGAAGTAATGTAAAAAAAAAATTAAAATTAAAACCTTGGGCAAAAATAAATTAGAAAAAATTCAAAACGCAGAAAAAACAGGTGTATCCACGCACATGTCTAGTTTAAAGAAACAGGAATACCAGAAGTTAAAAAATGTCCCCTCTGTGTTTCTAGCTGTTTTTCAGGATCAGGAATAATGTAAATATGCTAAAATCTAGATTTCCTTTATCGCTGTTTTACTTACCATTTATGTCATTCCCACTATGCTTTTGATTAAATTGAGGGACTACATTAACAACTGGTATCTTCTTCAAGGGATCTCCTGGAATGGGACAAATACTACAACCAATGTTCCTTATTGGAACCAAACTTTCTAAAATTCTATAGGGTTCCACTGACAGACAACAGACTTGGGTACAACATATGAATACCATTGGTACAACAATTTTACTAAATTTTGCTGGGATTTTTTTTTTTTTACAGATCTCTGTGTAGGTGGTGTTCCTGGAACTGAATTCATTACCGTGTTCATGGAAAATGCTAACTCAGAGTCAGGGGCTCCTATACTCCAACTGTCCATCAATGCCCTTTTTCCATCTACTTCAGTCAGAGTCTCAATCAACAAAATGTCCTTTCGAAATACGTTCAATTTGAATAAAGGAGAGGTTGCCACAGTGACTCTGCCTTCATCGATAGGAATGAAACTTGACACCATATCTCCAAAAACGGTCATTGTGCAGTCAAATAATCCTGTTTCTGTCGTTTCATTGAACTTTAAGAGAGAGAGTGCAGACAGTGCATCATTATACCCATTTGAGGTAGGCTTTGTTGTGTTTCTTCTAAGTTCTCTACTATCCTTCAGCAATATCTGGGTCCTCTGCAATCAGATGGAACGTGTCCCATTGACTGATTGAAGGAAATATTTATCACAGTCAGAGAAAAAGGTTCATAAAGCCTTAAAAACTGAAAAAAATGAAGTGCAGAAAAAAAAAAAAACCATCCAAGCACCATCTTGTGCCTTATGAATGGAGTTTTATATATAGAAAAAACCTCCACCAGTATTTGTAAAATAGGGTGCACTTTATTAAGATTCACACCATACGGTATAGAGGCTAGTGAAATAATAGAAGGAAATTAAATTTAGAGGAGGTAGTGGAGCACAGTGACCCTCACTCCCCTTTCATGTGAATAACAATCACCAGAAGCACATGAAATAATAATAACATTAATAAACAATATGACATCTTTCCAAACATCTATTAATCCTCCACATATGCCAACCAAAGCACTCTGAAAAAAAGCCTATGATGTCCTCCAAACATGTCAGATGAAAAAATGTGAATAGGCCAAAATACTGTAGTATGTTCTAATCACAAAAAATAATGGTACAGTAACAAGATACTCACAAAGCAATGGTAGTAACAAGCAGGACATGAAGAAGCCAGGTGTAATACTAGGTGAAGCAGGTCGAGAGACTTGCTGAT
>WMED01004682.1:0-17009 GCA_019650415.1 Pipa parva
TAAGTGTTAACGAGCAGTTGGACAGGTGTACCTAATAAAGTGGCCGGTGAGTGTAAATGTGGTACACTTAAGTTCAATAATAAAGAAGTAGGGCGCCAGTGATTCTTGCTTTAAAACAGACACACATTTATTATACAGTAACAGATTAAAGGCAAAGTAAAGAATGATAGTGTAGCATCCATGGTGATCAGATATTCATATAGAACATATGATGAAAGATACAAATAGTACCATTGAAGGCAGCTGGCATAATTACCATCAGTGGGTCAAACAATATGAATCTTAAAGTGCACCTGTCCCTTCAAAACTAATACTAATTTAGGTTGTACTAATGAAATAAACGTTTTTGTAAATATTTATGTATTTAAAAAAGTACCTTTAAACAGCATTTTTCTCTGTCATCTTCCCTGTCAGTCTGCCTTTTCTTTCCCAAGTGTTGGGTGAGCGGGGCTAAATAATGATTGACATTATAGGTCCTCCAATCAGATCCCTTAAATCATGATCTAGCAGGGATCTGATTGGAGGAGCTATAATGTCAATCATCATCAAGAGACCCAGGAAAGAAAAGGCAGGCTGACGGGGAAGATGAGAGAGAGAAATGCTGTTTAAGGGTACATTATAAAAAAAAATACATATACAGTATATTTACAATTATATTATATTTCATTAATACAACCTAAATTAGTATTAGTGTTTTGAGGTGACAGGTGCACTTTAAGAGAGTTCTGGTTGGCCCCAATTCGCTGAATGGACCTCCTCAATGATTCCTTCTTTCATGAGGCTAATCCCTTGTTCCTAAGCCTACCACTGTGAACCCTAAACTATGTACCCATCAGATCTGACTGAGATACATAAGGACCCCTAGGCCCACTACGATCCTGGTGGGGTATTGAGATACCCAAGTAGATAACCTATACTATTTGCTCTCACTGTGTAAGGTGAGCTAGACATTATGCTTAACTTATGTGCCTTTTGAAGATCCTCCACCAGGAGAGTGGCAGTGTTGCTACTGCAACACCATCTGGTTGAAGAAGCAGGGTCCACCCATAATACCAGCTTATATTAGCTAAGGTGGGACCTAAATTAATTACATCATCTTTAGTTAGACCAGGGGTTGGCAATCTTTGTAGAGGAGGGAGCCATTTCACTCCCTCCTCCACCGTTGAAAACATCTTCTGGAGTCGCAAAGAGGGAGGAGCGCCTACGTTCCCGATCACATGACCTCCTGATGTCCCATCACAAGAGACGTCGGAGGTCATGGGCGGGTGGGCGGCCCACTACATGAGAGCCACACAACACGGTCAAAGAGCCACATGCGGCTCCCGAGCTGCAGATTGCCGACCGCTGAGTTAGACCCTAATATTGCCTGTTATAACAAGTCATAAGAGGGAGCTCCAAGCACATTAAATGGAGTCCCTTACACACAAAATAGTAGAAATGGTGAACATCGAATATTACAGATATACAAAAGTTCACCAGGGCCACAAAACCAACATGAGATGCATGATATTACTCATCTACCTAATAATAAGGATAAACAAAGCATTTAGGATTTGGTTCACCAGTTTAAATGTTCACTGAACCCCCTTGTTTCAGACTGATTTGTAACTTGTTGGTACAAAATTCAGACCAGAGGTGTAAATATTGGAGATGCAGCTGGGAAATAAGGGGAACCCCACTGGGCACAAACAATTGCATATTTAGAAAACAAACAATATTTGCACTATGACATGACCAGTAAAAAAATATCACATATAAATAGATAGAGGCAGAACAAGCTTGCAAGCATCCTGTATGTGCAGAACAAGGCTCGCACTCAACACTATCTCATTTTTGAGACGTTGGAGTGCAAGTTGAGGCATGTAAGACACTGGGAATGTGAAATGGTACATTTTGGTTTGTAAATTGGATAGTTGACTTTATGGGGGTAATTCAGCAAAGTGCAAACTTACCTGGCGATCCTTTGATTCACCTCACCGAGACTGGTATGCGCTCCCTTCTCTCCTGCACGTGGAGGTCAGCGAACGCTTTAAAGGTACTTCGCTTCACCACGCGACCACTTGAGTCACCTCGCGAGACTGGAATGCCTTTAATGCGTTCGCTGATCTCTGCGTGCAGGAGAGAAGGGAGCGCATACGAGTCTTGAATCAAAGGATTGCCAGGTAAGTTCGCACTTTGCTGAATTACCCCCAATATTTCTATTAGAAATATACAATCATTTTTATTCAAAATTTTAAATGGAGACTTTTGTAAATCAGGATTTACCCAGGACTGACAAAGTAGGCACAAAGCATGTTTCTTTGATTCCAACAGAATCCTACAGAAAACCTTATTTCCAGAGCCACATTGCCCATTCAGTATAGTAGGCATTTGGCTAAAAAAACAGCATTAATCCTCATTTCCTCAGCAATCATCTGATTGATTATTATCTCCCATAATGCTTCTGTAGACTGCAATACTTTTAGATTACTGATATAACAGTTCCTTCCTCGTTGTCTATATATATATATATTCTTCTCATATTTATATTTTTCTTATTTTATTTTTATTTGCACTCTATTACAAACTACTGATAAGTCTGTCAGTGTATTTGTACGAAAAAAAACATTAGTGGCCCCATATTGTCTGAAAACCTTGCCCTGATCTTAATTTATTTGCATTTACAGTAAATCAATGAACAGAATATGCACTAATACTATGATATACTATATACTATACTGATACTATGGTTGATCTGGATTCTTCTATGCCAACAGTCCCTTGGATATGATAGAATAGGAAACTGGGTCTTGAAAAGGAGTGTTGTTTACACCATAGGCCACAAGAGAATAAAATGGAGTGTAAATATTGCAAACAGTTTAGTGAATAGTATGGCTGCCTGCATCAAGTTTAGAGAACCAAAGCTAATTTTACTTTTTTTACATTTAGCTGGTCCGCACAGTGAAATCATACTGACATTCATATATATTAGTACACTTTGGAGGTTGCCGGTCTTGTATTAACAATTTTTTTAAAATCACTTTTCTCTGAATTTACACAGCATGGCCAGACATCTTTAATGGGATCCATTTTGCTGAGCACGAGTCCATTTACTTTTAGAATGAAATGGTCACATGATCCTGGAACAGAAATGGCTGCAGCTGTTGCTTGACCTTTGTTGTGGATCTGGTCTGTGAATAGCTATGCTGGATTGTAAAAAGCCTTGGAAATGGATCTTGGAAAGGTTCCAGGACTAAATTCAAATCAAAATGCATGCTTTCAACCTGGATCAAGATGGCATAAATAATTGAGATTATCCAGCATTTATTATTTCCCTGATCATGAGATGATAAACATAAAGGTTAGCTGTATCACGGTTTTTACATGTTATGAATAGCTAACGCTTGCGTAAAGGCTTCCATCATATGTACAGCAACAAACACCAAATTCACACTGCCTAAGGATACCAAAACCCCTTCTAATACCCTTGTACAAACAGAGCAGGCTTATAGTCAGCATTTGGTGCATACAGTACACAAAGTGCATCATTCATTTCTATTGCTGCAATCAAGTTTGCTCTATCTGTAGCTAGTTATGTGCCACTTTCTTTCCTTACTCAAATACCAGGGTCACATTGGCATACAGCAGTGGTGTTTGCTCTAAGACTGCAAGTGAAGCTCAGTTTCCCCTAAAATGACAAAAGAAATAAGTGATCAAATATATAAAACAGTACAGTATGTACATGTCATTTCCTCTCACCCATTCCTTCAGCTTCACAGTGCTTTAAACAGTGTGGACGCTGAGCTTCCACAGACTTCAATAGCAAAGCAAAAGTGCAGTGAAACAAGATGAGTAATCAGATAAATGCTGGGCTTTGTCCCTCCCATTGGAATCTCAGCTTCTCTGGGAGTCTATGGGGCAGTGGGCTGGCCTGGAAGCTCAGCTTCTGCATGCTGATTGAAACAAGATGAGTTTTTGGATAAATGCTGGGCTTTGTCCCTCCCGGACTCTCAGCTTCTCTGGGAGTCTATGGGGCAGTGGGGTGGCCTGGAAGCTCAGCTTCTGCATGCTGATTGAAACAAGATGAGTCATTGGATATTCCCATCCTTGAAAGACCAGCATCCACCACTGGCATATAGGTGCGCGTTGTTTTTTAGTAATGACTGATACGCGTACACTGTCACACTTACATTTCATAGCAATAAGGAACTGAACAATAGTGGTCACAAAGGGAAAAAAGCAATGCGTAAGTGCCTATTACTTATATATAAAATGCATCCCGAAAATAAACTAGTTTAAATTTGCTGGCGTATTTTCGTGATGCCCTTTTTAAAAAAGAAAAACTAGAACGCATACGCTAGCGTGTCCCTAGCCTGAGACCTACCTAGGAGAGTTCTCCTTAGGTACTCATGCATCTGCCTTTTGTGGGGCCATAAATAGATTACGTTATCGTTACACTATACAGTACAAGTCTTTCACTGAACCAAACCTTCTGATGACCTCAGTTATACCTATAAATTAGTCATGGACCTATTCCCACATTTTTTATTTGGCTGAATAGCAAATACTTTGTAAATAATTCACTTAAATGCTAGATAGGGGGTTATTCACTAACGTCTGAATTGTTGCGTATAGGTGCGAATTCACCAGATAAAGACAGTCGCAATAGGCTGCTACTGTCGCAGTTGCGTTTTTCAAATCAAATATGAGTAGGATATACCTTCTCCGTTGCCTACCGCTCCAATCCCCTGTGCTGTGTAGTTAGCTGGGTGCTCAGGAAAGGTGGACAATAGCGATCAGCATATATGATAGATGTGTCCGGCACTCCAATCACGTAGTATGAAAAATTCTTTATTTCACCACATGGGCAACATAAAATAAATTAAAAACAACAACATAACATAGCGCCTACGCGTTTCGAGCGTGGCTCTTACTCATGGCTTAAAAAAATCACTTTGACATGTAGTTTAAATAGTGTGCTGTCTCTTACTTCCTGCTCATCCTCTATTGGCCCACACTGCACATGTGCCGGAAACATCTATCATATATGCAGTTGCGTTTTTATCATGAGAATATTGTCGCAGTTGCAACTTTATTATGAGAAAATTGTTGCAATATTAACATAAAAAATTTGTCGCAACTTTACAGTGGGGAAATTGTTGCAGATTTGCTATGGAAATCCGCTGTTTGCGAGTTCGACAGTTGAATTTGCATCTTAGTGAATAAAAACCTTAATCCCTTTTCTCTTATAACTTCACAGAGAGTTGGACCTTTCTGTTTGTATAACATATATGGATTATAGACATCTTATAATTCCCCTTTAACCTACAAAAAGGATTTCTGTATGACACAAGATAGCATGTGTTGTTTTCAGAATAAACATTAATATACAGAATAGGTTTGTGCAAAGTTACAATATGCACTTTAATTTAGAGAGCTGCAGGATTCAGGAATATTCACTTTTCTGATGGGCCTAGCTTGATCTAAAGCAAGATAAAGGACTGGAAGATAAAGCACTATATATTCAGTGATGTTTAATTCATCCTAGGCCATATCTGTCTCTTTAATCATCCCTTTAACTCTGCTCACATCTCATGCATACTAGCTACAACAAATGGCTCAATGCCCTCCTCCTCCCCTTCCATCTTTGCAGTAGATTTCCATTTATAGAGTGTGTGATATTGTCTAAGATTGAGACAGTGTCGGGGGGGCAGGAGGAGGTAGGGAAATGCACTGATTATTCCTTGTCTTTTTTATGTAGGTCACAGCATATTATTAAAGAAACACAAACAGCAACTGTACGAGGGACTCAGTCAGCACTGGGTAACCAAACACCAATAGTTCCATGTGGCTAGGAGTCAGGACAATGTCATAAATCCACTTGCTAATTCTGATGACGTTTAGGCTAGGTTCACACTAGCAAATATATGCGCTGCGTTTTTACAAAAGCGCATCTAGAAAATATGCTGCGTATTTCAGTCCGGCGTATATTCTTTTCTATTGTACTTACCTAACACAGTGTGAACGCTCCCCGGCGTTCGCGGCTCCTCCTTATCTGGCCGTATTCTTCGTGCAACGTCAAGTGTTCATGCATGCACACACTCACGTTTTGCACTAGTGTGGTTGGAACAGGTAAGCGTCATAGGGATTAGTAGCGTGCATTTTTTTTTTTTTAAGCACATCGCATAAATATGCTAGGGGGCAAACCTAGCCTTATAGTGGAGCAATACAGTTCTTCTTGGAACTTTGCATTATCTGAAATCATTTACAATTTGTTTACAACCATGTAGATCTCAGAAGCAGTGAAAATTGTCAGCTAAGGTGCCCTCAGATCTAAAAATTTGGCCTGCTGGTTTTTTTTTTATTATTTGTTTGTTTGTTTGTTTTTTCTTAATTGAATTACCCAAGTACTGCAACATGTAAAACCCTGCTCCGAATTCTCTTCTCAAAATCCAGTTCATATATTGTACTGGATGTTATCAATCAGAGAGAGAGACTGTTAGAAAGTATAAAGCTAAGGGCCACACTGGCTGTATTGTAGCTGAGCTGGAAATAAAGAATCCACTCAGAGGAAACTATCAACAGGGGCAAATGTTACAGAGTTCTAGTAACTTATAACAACCAATCAGAAATAACCTTTTATTATTCTTGCTTCCTTATACCAGAGAATGCTGACTGCTGATTGGTTGCTATGGGTAAATGATTGCCCCATTCATGAATTATCTTGTACTATGTTTCTTTTGTGATTAACCACACAATCACTTTTTTGCGCCATACACAATAGTGAGCCTAATTAAGAACAGCTGAGCTACAATCCCACCAGTGTGGCCAAGGCTTAAGGCTACATGTAATGGGCAAAATTTATTAAAATCGTTAAAATTATCGTTATCGAACGGTTTTTACCGATATTGGTATTGATATCGAAATTGGCAATATCGATATCACGATATCAGTAAAAACTCATTTGATATCGCGATATCAATGCTATCGCTTTTAATAAATTTCGCATTTTATCTTCATGCAGTTATGACCCCTCCAAATGTAACTATGACTGCAAAAAATGTAAGCTATTTTACTGTGTGTTTGCTAATTGTTGCAAACGGTAAACTGTGACAAAGTGTGCTTGAAGATATTTTCTTGCGACAATGGGGGTTTTTCTCTAAAGTCCGAATTGTCACATAAAGGTGTGAATTCGCCAGCTAAAGACAGTCGCGATAGACTGCTACTGTTGAAGTTGCAGTTTTATAATAAGAATATTGTCACAGTCGTGGCTTTACTATGGAAATAACATTGCAGTCGCAACTTTAAAGTTTGTCACAATTTTGGCTGCGTGTAAGGCAGAGTCACCTAAATAGGAAATGCCCTGTTGCAGGTTTATTGCCAAGTTTAATAGTGTTTCTTCAGACGACTCAGACTAGATATCATCTAGAAATTGAGAGGTCCACTGTTCAGAGAGAGAGAGAGAGAGCAGAGAGAGGGCAGAGAGAGATTATGGCAGAAATATAGTCTTTAGGAGATCTTCTATTAGGGGGTAATTCAGGAAAGAGCGAAGTTACCTTGCGATGCTTCTCATCAGTTCGCGGAGATGGGTACGTGCTCCCTGGTCTCCTGCACTCGGAGATCAGTGAACGCTTTAAAGCTCACCTCGCGGCCACTCGAGTCGCCTTGCCAAGCCGAAGTACCTTTAAAGTGTTCGCTGATCTCCAAGTGCAGGAGACCAGGGAGCGCATTCCCATCTCCACGAACTGATGAGAAGCATCGCAAGGTAACTTCGCTCTTTCCTGAATTACCCCCATAGTGTTTTGATAAGCAGAATCCAAAATAGGAATTATAGTGTTTTGATAAACACTCATCAGATAAATTGGAATGAGATGTTTTGTCATTATTGGGAGTTTCATAAATTTCTCCCTCAGAAAGCGGTGTGCTTTGCTAGAATTAGAAAAACACGTTAGCATCTGTTCAATGGTATTAAGGATTTATGCTATTCCCTGCAGAAATTGGGAAAAGCTGCTGCACGCATACAGGAATAACTTCTACAGAGGGCTGAGAAGTTTCCTGGACATTTTGTGATTTAGAATTAGATAATTGCACACTTTGTGCACATTAACTGCGTTCCCCTTTGCTTAATACATACTAATATTTTTGGTATGTGTTTTGTTATGTCTTAGTGTTAAAATTTGCCATGGAATGAAAAAGGGAATTATGTATATGTCCCTTTAAGATATATGGTAATATATATGAGTAAATAGATAAGACATATTACAGAGCTAAGCGTGCGTGTTATTCTTTAATAGTATTTGTGCAAATAAACAGAGCAAATACTCCCTATTGGCGAAGCCCTGTGTGTTCAGAGACAGAGCCGATAAAAGGGATTAATCCGGCTATCAGTAGAAGCAGGAAATAATGAAGGATATAAGGAGCGTTATCCTGTATCCTCCTTTGAGAAAATGGCCGGGGGTAGCTGAATTAGCATAAAATAGGTGCAAATATAGAGGATCGCGTTACTCTCGCAATGCTGGCACCATCTTGAAATGTTTAGTCGCACTGCCGGTTTAACTGTTGTAACTGGTGCTTAAATGTAAATAATCCCCAAAATCACTTGTGAGAAAGAGTATCTCTCTGTGTAAGAGAAGATATTGCTTCTAAATTGCATATAAACTCTCCTGCAAATTTCCCTCAGATATGCCGCTTCAGAGTGAGATGTTCCCTCAGTATTTATAAAACTCTCAGAATTCTTGGGAGATCTTTAGAGAACGTAGGGGGAGGATGGCTGGAGAGTACAGAAAAGTCCCTATACTCCGATCAGCCCCCTGTTGTTAGGCATTTTCACCAAACCAAAAAAAAAATAGCTGGCTAAGAGCCAGCATCACTGTCTACTGGAGAAAGGACACTAGAAAAACTGACTTCCTCTGCTCTTTGCATGGGGTAAAGCCTATAGGGGAGGAGTCTAATCGTTTTCACTCTAGTGTCCTGCCTCCAGTGGAAGGGATCCTTACCCATGGTCCTGTGTCCCCCAAGTGTCCTAAGAGAAATATTATTTATATCTGACATGTATACATATAGAAAGCCAAATTAAACATTAACATGTAAAAATGATTTTGGGATCAGTAGTACTTGCCTCTTGTTTAAAAAGTCCTGCTCCCCCAGCCATTCTGTGTACAGGCTCATCCTGTATAGTGCTGATAAGCCCCACCCCTAAGTGACATCATTCACTATTCAGAGAGCAGTTCTTGTGTGGAATCCCTTTCCCTTCTCCTTATATAAAGCCTGTTCCTATCCCTGAGCATGTGCAGATGAAAGCTGTTTGATGGCCTCTGAGGTCAGCTGAGGAGAGAGAAAGTCAGAGAAAGAGAGGAGTAGTGGTTTGGATACATACAACAGGGAACTCCTTGAGTGTGAGAACGCAGGTACAGGGGGATATTGAGCTCTGTTGAGTTAAGAGGTGAGTCAGGAGTTTATTAATTGTTATATTGCTTGACAATAGGTAAATGGGGCTTTCTTTATAGACAGGGATTATATACCCTTTAAGCAAACAGTAAAATCTCTCTCTCTCAACAATAAAAAATAAAGTAATGTACACATAGAATTAAAAAAACAAACAGAAAAAAACATAATCTGTGGGGTCCTTTTAAAGAAGCCTTTGATAACTACCTATTTGTACTAATGGATGTGCCAACCCTGATGCTTTTTGATTGGAGTTTCCAATATGACAATGGAATAAGTATAACTGCAGTCTAAAGATCCCACAAGGCCTATAGACTTCTAAAAAAAAGTCTTACTAAATCCCAAGGAATAGCATAAATTAGAAATGTCATCAAATTTCATTACAACACTGAAAAAAATGCCTCCTCTTAAGCAAAGTCCTCTGTGGGCCAAAGAGAAATTGCAACAGATTCTTTTGTTTGCTAAACTTTGCAAGTCTAGTAAATCCCTTTCCCATCATGCTTCACATAGTTCCAAGAAACAGAAAAAAACTTATAGATGAATTCAATTGGCTGAAAATAAATGACTAAGTCAAGGGATGCTCTCTTGATAAAAAAATTTAAAAAATTGCTGAAAATGTAAGTTGGGTTCATTACAAAATTCTATTTGACATAAAATATTCCTTTTTTACTGTTTCGGTATTTCCTTTTCAGTCTAGTACTTTTTTTTATACTAGACAGTGGTGTCCATGGTATTTATCACAAATGTAACTAATGAGAAAAATGAATGTTCTGTCTGCTGACATATTTCATTTCCTTCCCCAAATGAATTCCTTCCCCAACAATCCACAAATAATCTCAGGTTTAAAGCAGTGTTTTCTGATAATGGACAATCTGCTGAAAGAAGGGACTTCACTGAGTCATATGATACCAGGCCCAATATAATTCATGCCACCTCCAACATCCTGACACATTCCCCACCTCCCATAGAAGAAACTACATTTATTCACACAGTCCAGTCACACTGCAGTCTTCCCATTTACATTGTTCAATGTCCAGTAAGGCATCAGTGTTATTTGTCAGTACCCAGAAGCTCAGAATGACTGTCTGGCTGAGCTCCCTTTAGCTTGCTAAGCTTTCTGGGCCCTCATCAGTGTTGTGCTCTGTAACCCCTGTTGACAGTCCTAATAACTAGCATAAAGGGCCAATTGGGCTTGTCTATTATAATTCAAATGTATTTAAACTATTTCCAACAAATACAATTTATAGTGTCAAAGCAGGTTCTGGAAACTGTTCCTAGGGGAAATGGAAATATATTGTAGTATTGGTCAGATTGGAATCTTAACACAATAAGTGACTGTCCCTGGAAATTTGAGGGAGTTTCCATGTATAGATATATCTTTTACCTCCTCCGTTTTTGTAGCAGAGGTATGGAAACCTCCAGACATTTCCCAATCCAACTGCGAATCCCACACAAGACATGATGAAGTCCATCTGACGGGTCCATGTTTCTCTCTCTGGTATGGGTATCTTAACTGGACCCATGGAAGGCATCACCAGAGGTGCGATCACTGCCTTTTCATCTGGGACCACATCCCCCACTCCAGCTGTCTCTGCTCCATCCATTTCTGGAGCACCTGAGCAGCCAGCTTTATCTACAAAAATAAACAGGTTTTTTTTTTTAAAGAATTTGACATATTAAATACATATCTACATTATACCTTAATTTGATGGATATACAGGATCAATCATTTTTGGGGGTGTTTGAATAAATGGCTTTTTTTTTTACATAGTTTGAATCCCCGACATTTACAAAACATGTTTTACTGCATATTTTTTTCTCATGGACATAAAGACCTGTTTTGGTGCATAAAGACTATGGACAAATAAAGTTTGGCATGGTTTGTGTAGATATTTTTGTATAAGGCCAAATGTCTACATTTTGAATTCAGCGCACCCACAGCAACTTCATTTTATAAATGACATTAACCTATATTATGAATGAAGAAAACCAACAAAAGTTTGAAAGGTTTGTGCTATAGTTTTTATTAAATATTACTGCTACCGTAAGGTTATCTTGAGTTCTTTAACATAAAGAACAAATTCCAGGGCAAAGCAAATCATCTAAAAAAAATTATAATAATATTAGTTCTTCAGTGAATAAGGGGGCACATACATTGCTCTGTATAAAGGACCTTAAAGTGCATTCATTGTGAAACCTGCTCAGACATCTGTTCTAATCAAAGCTGTTCCTTTCATCTGTAAACTGAATTAATTGTATAATTGTACAATGTAACCTATGATGTAAATGACATTCCCTTGAGAAACCAATAGAAATACTAAATGTAATTACACCGATGATTGGCTGACAATTATCTCACAATTACCTTTTAGATTAGTTGAATCCCACCAAGTTTATCTGCATATAGGCAAAGAAAGGTACATGATAAATTCATGTTTATAATGATGAAGAATATGGTGATGAAGCTAGACAAGTATATTATTCATTATCTCTTTTTATAGCACAATAACTCTGTGTTTGTATAGTTACAGAAAATAAAGCTATGCATTGGGTTACAGTAACTGCAAATTAAAACTAGTAATTGTCCTCACTAGTTCATCTTGTCACTTATTGTTCCCTCAGTATAAGACAGTGTAATAAAAATAAGCTCCTCCTCTGTATATGACAACATAATAAAAATAAGCTCCTCCTCTGTATATGACAACATAATAAAAATAAGCTCCTCCTCTGTATAAGACAGCGTAATAAAACTAAGCTCCTCTTCTGTAGGGTAATGTAATAAAAGTGAGTTCATCTTTGGTTGGCTGGTAGTAAAGCAACACAGTACAGGTAGTCCTCGACTTACGTCGTTGTTCTGTTCTTACGCGGCGTTGTAAACCGAATTTCGATGTAAGTCAGATCATACATTCATACAGTATGGTTCGACTTACGTCGCAAAACCGTGTAAGTCGGAACAAGGCATGGTTGCATGCAGTTCGACTTACGTCACAAAACCGTGTAAGTCGGAACATGGCATTGTATAAAGCGTTGTAACCCCGAAACGACGTAACTCGAGACCGTCGTAACCCGAGGACTAACTGTACTGAGCTCTGTGCAAGTATTGATGGATTAGGGCCCTGGTTTATAATAGGAAAGGACTATCCTGGGGTATAAGTTATGTCTTGTGATAGAATAGTGTTAGTTTAGACTTGCAGAAGGGTAGCTTCACCTACAAAAATTAATATTAGGAGCAATGGTGTGAGAGTGTCAGTTCCTAGTTCACTATGAATATGAGCCAAAGTTATGAATTATGTAGGTTTATATTGGATAGATATTTGTTGGAATGAGAGAACCAATTCTGCTGTAGTAATACTGTATATGTATATTATGTTGCTAAAGATGTGTGTATTATTAAATTTCATTGTTTTAGTCTAAAGAATTCCAGGCAAGCATCACTCACTACTCTGGTACTTTATATTCCCTAAAGAAATGAGTGGTATGAGGTGGGAACTAGCCTGAGTGGAAAGGGAGTGTAAGCCAATTCTGCAACCGCTGGCTTGCTAAGCATCCTGGGAGATGTAAGCAGAATTGTCTAATAGCATTACACTACTCTGACAATGAACAGATATTATTTGATACAAATCATTTTTCCTTTTCGGCTGCCAAAGATGGAATGACTTTCTGCTGACTATATGGTGACAATTTGCCTCCTTTGTGAACAGCCCAAATCTAAGAGACTACAGTCTCATTCTGTGTCTATCCACTGTGATTTTACAACGGGGTAGAAAATAATAGGAGGAATTACTGCTTTTAATGTAAAACTGTCATTACTTAATTAGACAAAAGATTAATGAGGGTGGGTGGGAAGGAAAGTAATGCTTTGTAATCGGAACCAGACGATGCTTACCGTTTTATATTTTGTGTGTGAATTTATTTCTAATGATTGTTCCATTTTATCTCAGATTGTTCCATATAGTGCTGTTTTTACAGCTTATAAAGGAAAAAGATAATCTTTAAAATGATACCTAGCATTTATTAAAATGGGCCACTGTAATATGTACCGAGGAATGAAACGGACAACAGACATGCTGCAGTACCATTTTGCTTTAGGAATGAGACTAATGGCTTTTTAGGTGGTGTTGGCAGAGCCTGTCTGTGAGAAACAGATCCTTTTTGTTGAAACATGTTAACAGGGATAACAGTGTTGATAAATAGGAATGGTTTCCTTTTGAATGCTTCTTCACCAGCATGGGAAAATTACTGGTTGCTAAGGACACTGTACACAGCGCAGAGAGAAACTGGAAGTAATGTTTAGCTGAACCCTCGGGGGTCACGAGGCCATCCCACTGGGGTCGAGATCAGCGCCGACACCCGGAAGCACCCACAGGAACCCTTCTTATAAGGGTTCCTGCGGGGTGACGTCGGCCGTAAACGTCACCACGTGACACGCGACGTGATGACGTTTCGGCCGAACGTCACCACGTGCCGCGCATACGTGATGACGTTCGGCCTAAACGTCATCACGCGCGGTGTGGAGACGTCGGCGCAGTGACATCAGAGGGGGTCGCGGTCTCAAAAAGGTTGAGAACTGCTGCAGTAAAGGATCACAAAGTTGAATATAAAGTACTACAACTACAGAGAACATGAAAATAACAGATGACCCATAAAGGGCTGATTTATGCACTGATGGTAGGAAAAAAGCACAAAAACGCAAGTCCATTAGGCCACGCCCCATTTTTCATTTCCGGCCTCTAAAGACCTTTAAATTGGCCTGACAAAGTGATGAAATGTATTCCCTGAGGAAGCCCACCATTACGGGCAAAACGCGTTGGAGCTGTAACTGGAAACCGGTAGTGAACTCATTACTTTGTAAAAGCACATGAGCATCATTTTAAATGTGAGTGATTTTTCATTTCTATTAAAGGTGTATGTAACAATCTACGCTATTTTAGTACTTTTTATTTTTAAGTACCGTGTACTTGGGAACACTGCTGCACAGAAGTCTATTATACAAACACTAATCCTTAAAGGCATAACACAATAGGAAATTATGTGAGTGCGTTTATTTCTTATTCCTAGAAGCACATTTTAAAGGTACTACACTATATGAGATTATCTATCTCCAGGGCAGCGCAAACCCTCTGTTCTTGTGGATTTTGATGCTGCAGTGCCACCCAGACATTGCCATCCTTTCTCTGACTTTTTTGTAGATGTGCCCATGATTATATGCAGGCATGCCCCAGATACTCTACAATGCCCTTTTATATAAATACCAGATGCTGTACCATACCCTCTTATATACTGGTAATTACCAGATGCTCTACCATGCTATATTACATAAGTATGAGATGCTCTACCATGCTCTATTATATAAGTACGAGATGCTCTACCATGCTCTATTATATAAGTACCAGATGCTCTACCATGCTCTATTATATAAGTATGAGATGCTCTGTAATGCTGTGTAGAGAAGTAGTCCATCTGTGGTCCTCTCCCACCAACACACATGCTCCCGCGCATATTCACCGATATATGGACAAGATGTTCTTCACTGCATCTGTTCTTCTCTATAAACATGGCCCAGACAGTCTTCTGTGGTCCCCTATGTCCGATATTAACCCAAGATCCCTTCTGTTGCCCCTTTTACAAGTTTCCCCATAGAACCCACCCCTCTAACTGGGCACCAACTCCAATAAAATGAAGGCAGGTAGCACAACAGTGTTGTAACATGTTTCTTCTTGCTGCATAAGAAAGCAGAGTGTCACTATTACTTACTGCTTCTCTCTCATTGCACCTGTACTGGATCCCACTGGAGGATCCTCTAGCCCTCCAATGGTCCAGTCTCACCCTGCTGAGGTCCTTTTGTTTGGCTTTTATCTAAGTTGAATGTGTAAAGCACCCACTGCTATCTACTCATTGTTCCTAATATATGTTTATGAATGTTGATGTAAGATTTTGCAGGTGTAAGCTGCGTGGAGTAGGAGGCTGTGGTAGAGCGTATCCACAGGGACTTGGTGCAAGCTGTACCTAAGGCGCGGAGTCTAAGGTAAACCCTGGTATTCACCATTGACCCCCGCAAGGGGATGTGGGCTTCGCTGCAGGGAATACCCAGGTTGTGGCCCCTAGGATAGCTGTCCACTGGTGGATAGGGAAGAGACATTAGGAACAAGTCAAAGGTCGAGGCAGGCAGAAAGAATCAAGGTCGAGGTAGAAGCCAAAGGTCTGGGCAGGCAGCAAGGATCAAACTCGAGGTACAAGCCAAAGGTCAGGACAGGCAGATAACGAGCGTAGTCAAAAACAGGCAGGAGTCAAAACCAGAAAAAAAAGGAACCAAACGAATAGCAGGAGCCACAAAATAACCTAGCAGGTTCTATATTCGGGCGCAGGCTGAACAGGAAAGCAGACTTATATAGTCAGATTGGCAGGAAAAGTCATGCGCCAGGAAATGACGCAATTATGGTGTGACCGCGACGCAATCCTGCGACCGCATTGGAAGACCCATGTCATGTTCCCACGACCGCAATGAAACCGCGCGCGAACGCCGGAAGACCCTGTAAGTACCTTTCCTGACAGTTGATAATTGAAAGCTCTTAGTTACAAGGTATAATGATTGTTATGGATAACATAAATATATTCCTGTAGATTTATGCCTCCCAGTAACCATCCCAGTAACCAAACTATTATCTGAAATTTTTTCTTCCTTGCCTCAGGACAAACACAGTGATATAACTGGTTGCCCTGGCTTTTATAACCTTCTTATTACTGCCTCACTGCTGAACATCTGTTCATCTAATTTAAGCAGAAACAAGAAAATAATAGGGCAGTTAGCATACAATATTTTCCAGAATAATAGAAACACTTGGCAAGGGCCTTAAATTGGAATTATCTATTATTTAAAAAGATTTGATATATTCTGCAGAGATGCATATTTGATAAGTCATAATTACAAAGATAATGACACAGGAAGTTAAAGTAATGCAAATGTTAGTGAGAGCCCCCAGGGATGTTTGTTTTAAACTGCATGACATTGGGAGGTCATAGAATTCTAGGACTGTACAGAATAATTAGTAGTATTATACCTCCAGTCCAGTATCTTCCTACTTATCCCACAATGTAGAGACAAGATGTATGCCAGAGCTTCGAACTGGGCTGAAAGATATTAAAGAAATGTAAGGATTGTCCTAGATTGATTAGAAGAAATTATAATGCAGCCATATTGCCTTGTACAATAACACAAATTCCTGTTTTTTTGAATGCTCAGACCTGTTTCCACAATATGTGGGGTCTGAGGCGGATGTAACATTTAGCAGCCTTCCTGTTTAAAGGAACAATCTGGGCAAAATTGAAAAAAAAAAATGCATATGTTAGTAAATACGAATTACTAACTTTTATTAAATGCATTTTATTTTCAATTTTGGGCCTAAAATGAAATATCTTACCTGTTTAGAAGTGCTATGTAGAAGTTCTGTGTTTAGGATTCCATCTTCGTCTGTGCCGCCGACTCCAAGGTGTCCTGGAGCTGAAAATCTTCATAGCCGTGTTCTTCTCCTGTCAGTCTGTAGCCCTGCGCCGGCATCTCCTAATAGTCACATGGGAGAGCGGCGCAT
>WMED01004683.1:0-20408 GCA_019650415.1 Pipa parva
TGCTCTGGTTGGTTATCCATTGTTCTACTGCTCTGGTTGGTTATCCATTGTTCTAGTTATTCATTATTGTACTGCTCTGGTTGGTTATCCATTGTTCTAGTTATTAATTATTCTACTGCTCTGGTTGGTTATCCATTGTTCTACTGCTCTGGTTGGTTATCCATTGTTCTAGTTATCCATTGTTCTACAGCTCTGGTTGGTTATCCATTGTTCTAGTTATTAATTATTCTGCTGCTCTGGTTGGTTATCCATTGTTCTACTGCTCTGGTTGGTTATCCATTGTTCTAGCTCAGGAATGATTCTACAGTTCAGCTAGCTGCAGGGTAAGCCCCTCACTGTCTGAAAGTAACTGCTGTGTTTGTTGCCTGGAAAAAAATAATAGAAATATTGAATAGAGCTGAAAAAAAAGAGATAAAATCTATAAAAAGTATTTTTGCAGATAAATATTAAAATAACAAAAAAATTTGCTTGCCTTAACTTTCCCTTTAATCTGTTAGTGGATATTAAAAGTGCTTCACCAGAATGTAAATAGGCAGACTATACAAATATCTGCCATTTTCATTATTTCTGTTGACATTGGTCTCTTTGTGGTTGAACAAATGTTTAGCAGACATTCTGGAAAATTCCATCTGCTAATGATCACATTGGTGTGTACAGTATACTGTATGTGGAAATCAGACTCACATACTGCTGGACACAATAGATATTCTGATCCTTGTCATATACAGTATGGGGCCACAATGCAGATTACCAGTTGATAGACCACACAGTAGTGTTCCAATGTGATGAATGTGCTTAACCCTTCCAAGACAGAGGAAATGCTGAGCACTTCATTTATGGAGTTATAAAAGAAAACACATGTGGTTCACAGCCCAAAGGGGGTCAACACATTTTCATTCAACATTGACATACATTTTATACTGAGAAAAATGATTGGAGGAAACATCTGTAGATCAAGACATACTATATGAGTGTGCAAGCTTTAATAACAATAATCAACAATGCAACTAGTAATATAATCCTACTGTAGGCTTGGCCAATCACCCTGTAAATGACTTTTACATTCAGTGCCAATCAATAACCCCTGTAAATGCCCCTATACATCTGGTGCCAATCAATAACCCCTGTAAAGGTCACCTTTTTACTTATGCTTTCTTCTGTAGAGCTTCAGATTGTAATAATTTACTGTACAGTAAAATTATATATTCACTGCCTGGCCATTTACTGCTGTATGTTCACTGCCTGGCCATTTACTGCTGTATGTTCACTGCCTGGCCATTTACTGCTGTAATTGCCCCAGTATAATCAGCATCTGCCCATTTACCCCTGTATAATCAGTATATGCCTCTGTACCTGCCTCTATATAATCAGTATATGCCCATTTACCCCTGTAATTTCCCCTGTGTAATCAGCATTTGGCCATTTACTTGTGTAACTGCCTCTGTATAATTAGGATCTGCCAGTTTACCCCTGTACTTGCCCCTGTATAATCTGTATATGCCCATTTACCCCTGTATAATCAGCATTTTTTTTATTTTACTCATGTAATTGCCCCTGAATAATTAGTATTTGCCCATTTTCTCCTGTAATTGACCCTGTATAATCAGTATATGCCCAATTTCCCCCGTAATTGCCTTGTGTTACTGAGATTGCCCCATTAATTACACCTGTATTACAGTAATAGCCACAATGATTGCCCCTGCATTACTGAGTTTGCCCCACTGATTGCCCTTGTATTACTGAGTTTGCCCCAGTGATTGCCCATGTATTACAGTAATTGCCACAATGATTGCCCCTGCATAACCGAGTTTGCCCCACTGATTTCCCTTGTATTACAGTAATCGCCAGTGATTGTCCCTGTATTACTGAATTTGCCCCAGTGAATACCCTTGTATTACAGTAATTGCCACAGTGATAGCCCCTGTATTATGGAGTTTGCCCAGTGATTGTCCATGTATTACTGAGTTTGCCAAAGTATTTACCCCTCTATTATAGTAATTGCCTCTGTATTAATGAATTTGCCCTAGTGATTGCCCCTGTATTACAGTAATTGCCCCAGTGATTGCCCCTGTATTACAGTAATTGCCCCAGTGATTGCCCATGTATTACTGAGTTTGCCCCAGTATTTACCCCTCTATTATAGTAATTGCCTCTGTATTAATGAATTTTCCCTAGTG
Organism: Pipa parva; assembly: GCA_019650415.1. Lineage (NCBI taxonomy): Eukaryota > Metazoa > Chordata > Amphibia > Anura > Pipidae > Pipa > Pipa parva. The sequence continues at coordinate 2,178 of WMED01004683.1, forward strand.
ATTGCCCCTGTATTACAGTAATTGTCCCAGTGATTGCCCCTGTATTACAGTAATTGCCCTAGTGATTGCCCCTGTATTATATTAATTGCCCCTGTATTATGGAGTTTGCCCAGTATTTACCTCTCTATTATAGTAATTGCCTCTGTATTAGTGAATTTGTCCCAGTGATTGCCCCTGTATTACAGTAATTGCCCGTGATTGCCCCTGAATTACAGTAATTGCCCCAGTGATTGCCCCTGTATTACAGTAATTGCCCCAGTGATTGCAGTAATTGCCCCAGTGATTGCCCCTGTATTGCAGTAATTGCCCCTGTATTACAGTAATTGCCCCAGTGATAGTCCCTGTATTACAGTAATTGCCCCAGTGATAGCCCCTGTATTACAGTAATTGCCCCAGTAATTGCCCCAGTGATTGCCCCAGTATTACAGTAATTGCCCGTGGTTGCCCCTGTATTACAGTAATTGCCCCAGTGATTGCCCCTGTATTGCAGTAATTGTCCCTGTATTACAGTAATTGCCCCAGTGATTGCAGTAATTGCCCCTGTATTACAGTGAATGCCCCAGTATTACAGTAATTGCCCCTGTATTACAGTAATTGCCCCAGTATTATATATATATAGACATGTAGGTGTGACACTCCGCAGACAGGGGGCAGCGCTCCGGGATCCGGGCCCAGCCGGGTTTTACTCTGATCCCCGAGCACAGGAGAAGCCGCCCCCGGCTGCAACAAAGAACAATCGGCCTGGCAGCTGGAGCGGGGGGTGCCGGGAGTCTTACCCAGCCTGCCCCAGCCCGGAGAGGAACAGACCGGCTCACTACCCTCCCGCTCTATCTCACCCATTCCCCGACTCCCCTCCCCCCGTTACCTTCTGCCGTACCTCCCGAGGAGGAACCGAATCCTGACTCCGGGTTCCGATCCGCTCCGGAAATCACGCAGGACCGGAAACTAAGCCTTCGTCGGCGCGGAGCATGCTGGGAAATGTAGTTTCCTTATGTAGAAAAGGGTTCCAGCTGTGCTAGGAAAGGTATTATTACCTGGGAGACCAATGGGCTCAACCTGTTGCAGGTGTAAGTGACCTGCAGGGACACCAAGTCACCCCCATATTAAACAAAGCATCCACATGATGAAGTTGTTATTAGTTATTAGTTTAAATGCAGGCTGCAGACTGCAGAGGTTTGGAGCAGTGATGCAGCAGGATGTGTATCAGCATTGCAGCATGTGAATTTTAAAGCTGTCCCTTGAATAACCCTGGTCACCCTGTCCCAAGAAATCACTTTAATATTAAATACATTGGAAATAAAATATTTATTTCATATTTAATAATAGTTATATGAGTTAAGCTGCTTCTCTCATTATTAATAATAGAGCAGGTTTTTATTTTTAGATTACTGGTGGTTCCTGCTAATAATGTTAATTATTGCTATTATTATCCGCTTCCTAGTGAACCTTCACCCAGCGCTTCAGTAAAGTTTAAAAAATTCCACAATTGTTGCAAGCCTGATTTAGAATAATGGGAAAAAAAAACGCTCCCGTTTTTAAGCAAATGCGTTATACGCTGTCAGTTTAAAGACACAATCAGCAAATTTATCAATCAATTTTTCTGTTTTTTTTAATTTCTTTTTCATATATGAAAATTATGAGTTTTCACGGGTCCCAATAACAGATTCCGGCGGCATTTCTTGCTGAAAATATAAAGATTATTGGGGGGAGAGGGGCATATTTACTAAAGTGGAAATGTTTTTTGACTAGTTAATGCTGGAGAAATAGACTACTGTTATCGATATCTGTGTTTTTGCCTATTTGCTAAGCAGCTCAAAGCAAATTTAGCCTAGTGAAGACTCATTATTCCCTATGGAGTTGGTTCTGCCACTTAAGCGCACTGAAGAAATTAAAAAATTCCCGTCGAAAAGTTATGTTGCTATGGCTCTGTAGCGAAAGAGGAAAAACACTGCTTTCAACTAATCCATATGTATCGATAACTATTTATTGTGCTGGCAGAAAACATTTTATAGATCCTTTATAATTCAGTGGAGTCGAAAAGGACAGGGATATGAAGATTAACAGTGAAGTAAGGTAAAACTAATTAAAATGATCTTGGTAAATATCCGTTTCTCAGCCATAGGAATCATCTATAGCTAACCTCTAATTCAGCGTCACGCGTGGGCCTTATTAACTAAACCTTCATCTGTTGAATTCACCTCACTACTATTCCAATCACATCTCGAAAATAGTCACAAATAAACTTTTTATTGTTGACTAAACAGCAAATAGATTTGTACAACAAGCAGACAGTGGCGATCGCTGTCGGATACGTTGTGTGGTGTAGTCAGTCGGATGCACTGTGTGGTGTAATCAGTCGGATGCATTATGTGGTGAAGTCAGTCGGATGAGTTGTGTGGTGTAGTCAGTCCGATGTGTTGTGTGGTGCAGTCAGTCGGATGCGTTGTGTGGTGTGGTGCAGTCGGATGCGTTGTGTGGTGCAGTAAGTCGGATGCGTTGTGTGGTGCAGTCAGTCGGATGCGTTGTGTGGTGCAGTCAGTCGGATGAGTTGTGTGGTGCAGTCAGTCGGATGCGTTGTGTGGTGTAGTCAGTTGGATGTGTTGTGTGGTGCAGTCAGTCGGATGCATTGTGTGAATAAGTTAGAAGTAGAATGTGGAGCCCTGCCATTAGACCCCTAATTCACCAGTCTGATGTGGAAAATTTAACAGGTGAATTCGGAGAGAAGTTTACCTAGTCACATTCACTCCTTCAACATACTCCACAACTTAGTCAATATTAGAAGTACCTGTGCATGCACACACAAAGTGATCCGATGTACTCCATAAGATCGCGATTATCATAGTCACTCGAATTGGTCGTGTAATCACCACATCGCAGAGTTTGCTCAATAAACAAACATGGGGAAGTGGCAAATAGATGCGAATTCAGAACTTTATGTGGCTATTCCACCTTTAGGTGCTTAGAGCCCACCAATAAACAAGAGGTCAGTGGCTCAATAATCACAATGTTTCATTTTTGCCTTTTCACACCCCATCTCTGTCTCTTTAATTTCTTTGTGTCCTGCCTCTTTCCTTTTTTAGTCTCCAAACTCCTACTTGCCCTAAACTATCCTCAGGAACATGCCTGGTGTTGAAATCTAAATCTCCAGGAGGGCTCATTGAGAGTTTCTCCTGGTGGGCACAAACTCTTGAGAAAACAACTTTTTTTTTTTTTTTTTTTTAAGTTCAACAAAACTGATTTATCATTTATGATGATCTTCTGATGTCCAACATTTGTGAGTAGGTTGTAGGTCCTCAACAACAGCTTTTCTAGTGGGCCCAAGATGCCTTACTCCTACAATGCCTACATTAAAAAAAGATAAATAAAAAGATGAATGATTTATATACCTACCTGTACAAGAAAGCCTTTTATCACTGTTAGTTAAATCGTGAAGGAACAGTAACATGATCAAAATGAAGTGTCCCATATGCATTTAGTGGGGTACTTTTTTATGAATGTAGTTTAATGGTTATATGAGGGCTACTCATTAATATGTTTCATCTAATGTTCCATTGCATTAAATGGCACTGGGTTGCTGTATGATGAGCCATAATGAGCCAAGGAGCAAACAAACACAATGCAATAACAACCAGGAATTTAAAGGTACCATGTAGGAATAATTGCCAATTCAATTTAATTTTGACCTTTTTTTGGCTACATAGACTGAGGCTTTTGATTTTGGATCACTTCGTGCATATTTTTGTTTGTTATATGTTTACATATTTCCTGGACTGAATAGTAGCTGTAGTAGTATAGTAGCTGTTTGAGACATTATGTGATCGTGAATACTGTGCTGATCTGTGTTGTTCTCTTTTTTAGGATGACCAGTGTCTTAATATTAATTCAGGAAATGGCATTGTCTGCATATAGAGGAAAGAAAGTTTCGACACCAGCATAGAAGGGGGTTCTCGACAAGGCCTCTCTTTTGTTCTCGCCGAGACTGGAATCCCTTTAATGCGCTCACTGATGTCCGCATGCAGGACATCAGTGAGCGCATATCAGTCTGTGCGAAGTGAGCCAAAGGCTTCGGAGCTCACTTCGCACAATCCTGAATTCCCCCATAGTGTTTGACCAGCTCCACAATGTCACATGGTAACTGAATAGTAATGAGGCATATACTCTGTGCTGGTTTTCACACATGCCCTGTAGAAGCCAGTGCCCAGGACACTAGCTTTCTCAGAAGGGGGTGGAGCTAAATTGTTACAAAGGCTGCTATGTACTTGTGTAATTATGCATGCAGAAGAAGCAGAAATAATCAAGTAGGTGGTTTGGAAGGAAAAGACTGTGGGTTTATTGTGTTGCTGGTGTGTAGACTAAGGAACTTATTCCATAAAGTCCAGACAGAATATCTTAGTGTATAAGCCTGAAGTGTTGCAAATTCACTTTGACATTCAAATTTGCCCTTTAATGAATAAGCCCTTAAATGATCAAATGCAATTTATTAGGAGATTGTATTTCTTCTTTAAATATATACAGAACGTGCATCTAGCATATAAAAAAGAGATACAAGCCAACATAGGTGAATAAAACTTTTATTAAATTCTACATTTGTAAATTCAATGAAAACAAAGTAAACACATTTTCATTTAGAAGCGTTACAAAGGATGAGTCTCCTGTAGGCGCTCTGCAATCAGAAAAATCAGAAAGTGCATACAGTTTCTAAACCTTTAATTACAATTCCCTGTATTTTAGTGTTATGTTTATTAGAGGTTTTAAATGCCTGTTACCGCAGTGATGAAAATGAACGCATACATTGGCTAAGAGACGTAACCAAAGGACGAATAGGAATGGCTGAAATCTTTGGTGAAATGAATCTCTTATCTTTACAGCGCCACAAAGCGCTAACCCCGACCCTATACAAACCAGTACGAGCAATACAGAACCTTATTGAGTACAATGGTAATTCACAAGGGCTATAGCACTGCACAGTGATCAGAATACTTGTGCGTATATCAGCACCCATACCGCTTACACGCTAATTAGACTAGTCCGACAGCACCAAGCATTGCATGTGTAGAAAAGAAACAGTGGTTTCTGCGAGAAAAATCTCGACCGTCATTTTGTGCTTCTGCGATTTAATTTAATCTTCGGTTTGATGAACCCCTTGAAATTGTTTTTTTTTTTTTTTTTTCAAGGAATCTTTCAGTTATCAAAAAAAAAAAAAACTTACCACAATTATTTTCATTGAGAAGATTATCTTAAAAATAATTACACATTTTTAGAAAGGGAAAAATAAAAACCCTAAATAAAGTTTTGCAGGGATCTTTGCCATGGCATATTGCTGGTGTACATGGTGCAGTATAAAGCAGCTCTACGCTAGTGCATACAGCTAGTAGCATGTGCTTATCTGCTCAGCTCCCCTACCAATGCCAGACACATGGGAGGGTTATTGACTAAAGTGAGAAGTCGACTGTCGGAGTGAATTCTCTCAACTTCAGGTGGCTACGCCCTGATTCTCTACTCCTTATTCACTAAACAGCGGATTCCCGTAGAAAATTTTCAACCATGACGGAATTCCCATAGTAGAGTCACGACTGTGTCAGTAGCAGTCCACTGCATAATGTGTGACTGTCGTTAGCTGGCGAATTCGCCACATCGCAGAGTTTGCCGAATACCCCAAATATGGGAAAGTGGAGAATTCACACCTTTACGTGACAATTTGCACTTTAATCAATAAACCCCCCTGTATGTTTTCCAAAAATTCTCAACAAACTCATCCCCTTCACATTAGCATTTTTCTGCATTTCTAATTGTGGTTGTTGGTTGGTGTTATGGCGCAGAAAACTGGCAACAGAATTACTGTAGTTACGGGTAACAGGTAAGCCAACAGGGACCGGTATAGCAGTTTATAAATATGGTCCATATTTCCCATTCCTTCTCTCAATGCTATATCATTTGTAACATATAGAATCAAGGCTGACATATAAAAGGAAAAAAAAAAAACTGCAACAATTACTCTTTATTTATTGCTTTTTTTTGTTATAATTTGAAAAACTATGAAGCAAAAGAATTTTGTTTTTAAACAAATATAAAGAACCTATTCCAGTGTATATATATATATAAAATTCATAACTTAGGACATATTTGGTCAGCGCTATACCGGGCTGAATTTTTAATGAAAGATGATGGATTAACTATAATATCCAGGTGATTTACCGGTAGTACTGTACGGCGACTGGTAAATCTCCATGTGACACGATCAAGTCATGCAAAGCTGATACAGAAAGTAAAAATGTAGGCCTCGCCTATGACATTAATTATGTAATTTATATAGAAAAAAAGAGACAGACAAAAACTAACTTGACAAAAATGCTTTTCCTTGAAGGTTCGACCTTCTAAAAATGAATACAGACATTAACTTGTGAATTATAACATGGATTATTTCAAGGTCACAAGATTGGACAACCTAAACATAAAACTAATATTTTCTCTAGGGCTCATTCTTGAGAGGAGTAGGGTAAAATACTTACCAATCTCCTCCTTTTTTTTTCCTCTTTCAAGATATAGCTGATTTTTTTTTCTTCTGTTGCAGCATCACAATGCGCTTCAAGTTCAAGCTTCCTCCCCAATACCGAATTATCCTTCTGCACATGCTCAGTATCAGTGATGTGGAAGAGGAAGCAGGAAGTAAAGAGAATGGTGATATTGGAACAGAAAATCAATTTGTTCTTGAGTCAGTGCTGGAGCAAAGAAGGCGAATGGTAAATATTTACCCCTTTTAAAAATCAACCCTAAAGAAAATTATCTTTAGTTCTTCTTTAGACCCGCATATATTAGGGATGTCTAAATCATAGGAATCAAAGGAAGGCCAGGGCCACACAAGTGATACTGATTGCTACACTTTAGCCAGTGGTAAAACTGTAGAGATCCACTTGGCCCCTACTGATTGCTATTGCTTGGTCCTCTATTGCCTTCTAAGCAGAAGTGCCAAACATATTGCAATGGCCACATGCCAGGACAGTGCGTCCACCCCCAACACTTACCATGCAAACAAAGAGATCTCTGTGCTTTCATCAGCAATCAAATTCACTAATGTGAGTTGAAAGGTGGAGTTATATGGTCCAGTCCACACAACGCTCACTAAAAGCAATCATTGTTGCGTCTATTAAAAGTAGCAGTAGGTCATAGCGATACGCAAGTCATGCACACTGATTATAAATGGCAGTAATAAGAATTTTCAAGTTTGAGAAATTTTGCAAGAATTAAATTGACACTTGTTAAACAACGATCAAGCATACTCTAGATTGATCTAAAAAAAAAAATAATAATCCCTGCTCCGCATATGGCCACCATTAACAAGATTTCAATCAGGAGCAGGGAGTTGTAGTTCATCAGCAGCAGGTGACATTCTGTTAGTCCTGAGTTCATTCCTACTAAAGAGTTTTCGTTGTCAATGATTTCATAGTAACATTATATATACAAATGACAGACATATTGCATATTTCTAGTTGTGTCAAGACAAGTGAGAAATGTTAGGTGGGAATTAATCTAAATGTAAGCGTGATGAAATAATCATTTATTAACAGTAACAATATATATCTCGTAATACTTCCATTTCTTTTTAACTATATTATGGCTATTAATGCTACTTGCTTATACAGCTTTGTACAGTCAGATATTCCCTGTTTTCTGTCGAGTTACATTTTGTTAATACATTACAAATCAACCAAACCCCTTCAAGCCCCTAAACATACCCCATTGCCTCTTGGACAAATTGGCCCAGCCCCCAAAATGGCGCAGATCATGATATTAAGCCCTGATCCCCTAAACGCTGAGGAGGTTATTGACTGAAGTGATAATTCGACTGTCGGAGTGAATTCTCATTGCTTTGGGTGGCTACACCCTGATTCTCTACTCCTTGTTCATTAAACAGAGGATTCCCGTAGCAAATCCGCAACAATATCCCCATAATGAAGTTGCGACTGCGATAGTAGCAGTCTATTGGCTAGTTTGCAACAAATTCACACCTTCATAATTCAGACTTTAGTCAATAACACCCCCCCGAGTCAGAGCCCTGGGTCCTGGGCTGGAGAAAGGTTAATCAAGTCTAATTGTTTCCCACAAGTAAGACCCGCCTCATACTTTAAAAACCACTGATCTATGACAACTTCTCAGAAAGCACCATAAAGCGATATCTTATTGCTGTGAATAACACATGTATCATTAACTTCCTTGTGATATAAACCACATTGCTTTTGCATGTTGATAGACAGTAACACCATTAAAATGGAAACGCACCTAATGAACACTTACTCTGTATACGATAGGTTTTATTTAAAAACACGTTTCACTTTGTTGGGCTGAAATTATGAATTTGCATGTAATGTTATTACAAACAATCTAATATTCAATTGAAAATAACACTGGGTGGGTATTTGTTAAATTGACCATATACAGAACAGATTTATGCAAGAAAGGTCTTTAAAAACAAGTACTGTTAAAGGGATATTATCATTCCCAAATCGTCCACTTTTAATAAACCTATATCATTTCTGGCACTGTGGTGCGTAAATGCCAGTATAGACCCCCAGTGCAAAATTGCCACTGGAACCCCCATAACTGAAATGACTTGTTCTCAGTAGTTAAAGTGAACCTGAAACTTGTCTGTGGGAAGCAGGGAGTAGTTGTAGCTCACTAAGACTTCAGTAACCTCCCTGATATTTTACAGCCTTGATGCCTGACTTAAAGCTTGATTCAGAGGGGGTGGTGCTTAAAGACAGTTAATATTGTGGCTCCTCCAATCATAATCTAGTAGGGATCTGATTGGAGATACCGCAATGTCAGCTGCCCTTAAGCACTACCCCCTTTAACTCGAGATTGAAGTCTTGCACCTGACAGGTCCACTGTGAGGCACCTCCGTTCTTCCCATGGGCCAGTAAGAGCTTCCTCTAAAGTGCATATTGGTAAATAGTGCATTTACCTCTATAGTGCATTTGGGAAAATCTATGTGTCATTATACATATTTTTTGATCAAACATAAGCAGTTTTTTTATTGCAATTTAAATATGCCATTTTCAAGCTTTTGCACAGTTCCCTTATCTGGAACATTGAGCTGAATAGCTCACCAGGCTGCACTGATGAAAACAATAATCTAACTAGGGTCGTATAGCCTGAGTTTGGCTACAGGGCTAAGGTTTCTGATTTAAAGATAGATGGACCGTACCAGTGTTGGAATGAGGCAACCTGAGCCCACCAGAGAAGCTGATTGTAAGGGCCCACAGCCTACTAGAAAATGTAGTTTTGCTGTAAATTGTAAAAGAGCCAATTGTCCAAGTGTTAGTGTAATTAAAGAAATCTAGGAACCTGCAAATGTCAAAAAGATGCTTTTTGGCACCAGGCCTGAGTCCACCAATCCTGGGGCTCACTGGAGGATCCCGATGTTCTAGTGGATCAGTCTAACCCTGGACTGTACTGTGGGTAAAAAACACAGCCAGAAAATGTAAGCATTGAAAGTATTCTGTAATAATTCACTAAGCGATAATCATTGCTTGAAGGCACAAGATAAAATGTATTTCCCTAGTAATACTATCCCTTTAAAAGCACTAGATGGGCTAAGCAGCATCAGTTTAAGAGAGACCTTTATTTTAGCGGTTACTGGTCCTTTAACGCTAATTCACAATTTAGGAAATGCTTTGTGAACTTTCCGGGCAAAGCAACACGAAAAGGGATTATTTTGTGACCCTCGAGCAAATTTCTATGGGGAAATAATTAGAAAGCCTTATCCACCAATTAGTTTTATTCTTCCTTAAACTAATACAATCTCATTTAGCAACCAGAAAGTAAATTTATACCCGCCTTCCCGATTAGACAAACTCGCTTCGTTTCTTATTCACTCACAACTCATTCAATCCCATTGAGCTTTTTCATTACTTAAGAAATCCTGCTGTACAAAATAAAATACAATTTAAAAAATAAAAAAATCTACTTGAAAACGATTTACCAAAATAAATTTCTTGTTTCGAAGTCCGGTAAAACACGTACATCACCCTAAGGTGCGCAATCAGTCGTTAATTTTTCTCCTTTTGTAAAATAAACTATTGCACATAAAATATAAAGTCAGCTTTAATAATGTTCATATCCTATTTTTCCCATTTTATGGGATAATTCTTTCTATATTGACCAATGAACATCTTCTAAATAAAACTGAGGTGCTTATTCCTGAAAGCGAGAATTTTTTACTGCCACTGCCAAGACAAATCTAACTTGTACAGAGTTTACTATCAGAAAATAAACGCCGACCATATATGTTAGGTATAAAATGAATAAATAATATCGAATGCAAATATTAAAGCTATTTTATCACTGCAAGATGCGAAGCGCATGATGAAAGGCCAATAAAAGAAGCATCAGAATTAAAGGAATACAATTTGACGTAATTAGTTGCAACTTATAAGCAAAGTTTGCTGCACAGGAAGTAGGAATGATAATTAAGGGCTCATAATTACATTGATATTGTTGGTAAACTTCATTAGGCTGGAAACACATGAGCCAATTTGTGGGTGTGGGAGTTGATCACACTGTATAAGCAGGTTTTGCTGGAAACTAAAAACAAGTTCTGCTCCTCTTCCCAAAAGTAAACTTCTCCACTTAAGATTAAATTCCTATTTTACATTATTTGGATTTTCAGCTTTTGACATACAAAGTGATTGCGGAGTAAACCCTACTTCCAGACACAGGTTTCTTTTTCATAACTCCAAAGGACACAATCTGACGGTAACTTTTCTGGATTACGCCCTCTTCACTGGATCAGCCTAAAAGCTAGGAAAAGAATTATTGCTGGGAAAAATTTTACACTAGGTTTTAAAAACGAGGAAAGGGTTTTTGTAGGTTTTACCGATTCATAATGGTTCTAGATCATCTGGTAGTTGTCAAAGGAACCTAAAGATCCTTTTATCAAACTATTGGGCAGTTTCCTCTCCCCCAACTTTACCTGATATACTGTATATACTCACTGACTCTAGGTTCAAATAGCACTGGATTAGACAATAAAAGACTTCCACAACAATTTCTACAGACCAACTAAAGGGAAGCGTGTTATCAAGTGAACACCACTTGACAGGGTTGCAAATGCTTTTTACTGAAATTTTTCAAAATATTTCAATTCCATCCAAAATGTACCGACATTTTCAAAAGCCATAAAATTTCGGTATTAAGAACAAAATAAGCAATTAGAACCCAAGTTATTTCCAATGTAACGCAGCCCCGTAAACACGGCGTGCAACATTTTGTGTGTAATTATCGGTTACATGTCATTACTTGGCCTGGACATTTTTCTTATCAAATGCATGAAATTTTGATCTAATTTTTTTTGTCAGTCCGTCAGTTAATTTAATGACGGTTGTCAACCCTGTTACTTGCAAAGGTAGGGGGGAAAAATGTGTCTCTGGGTGTATATGGTGGAAATAAAATCGGAAAAAAGCAAGGAAGAAAGAGAACGGTGATATGTCTTCGTTTCCTAGAGAATTTATGGCCTCAGTCTGGTATTGGCCAATACTGCATCTGTATAGTCACCCTTTTAGCGAGTTAATTATAGGGGGAAAAAAACAGAATCAACAGTTTCCATTTAGTTATCCAACAAGGGAGACCTATATGGACATATTTTTCTGTTTTGGGCACATCCATCTCCTGCCATGTTGCTCTCTCTATGACGTGATATATTTGAAACATTTAATTATGTAAAAGTTCTAGAATAAGGTGATGCCCTCTAAATCTGGCACGTGTTAGAGAAGAACTAGTAAGATAATATTATATTGCTGTAGATATGGGGGATGGGGGGCATGGGAAGAAAAAACTCCCAGTAGATCTGATGGGAAAAAAAGTTGAATTTAAACATGCCTGGAATAAAGCCCAGATCTCAGATTCAACCATTAAAAAAAAAAAAAAAACAGTGTAAATAGATGAACTGATTTTGTACAGTTTATATTTACAGATGTACAGATGGTACATCACTGCATTACTGGTAGAAATGAAATATGGAAAGCATGGCTGTTTGCCAACCTAGCGTAGCCATTTCACATTTTAGAATAAGGTTTAAATAAATCTTCTAAATGCTGGCACTTACTCCTAGATAGTTCATTTCTAGTATGACCTGCTGCTTTATGTTGTTGTTATTACATGCATAGGGGATCTACAGTAAAAGGCAAGACAATGTGTCCTCTACAGGAAATATCTCCCTGAACTCTGATAGCTCAAGCCAGCTACTTCTACTGTTACATTTTAGAGACAAGAATAAATATATTGCTACTGAGGCCCTTTACACGTCTTTATCTTTCATCAAGCAGTTGACGTAGTCGCAGGCATTAATCGGTCACTCTGAGGGTGAAGACTATGTTCTTATGGCTTTTTGGGGTTTAGGAATCTCACAGTGTTGAGCTATAAGTAAAATACTTATTCACAGGTTCTTTTCATTCCTGCAGGAAGAGGATACACCTTGAGAAGGTCTTGCAAACTATCTCCAACATTCACACTGATATGGCGTGCAAAGGACCTCCATGCGCGGATAAATATCCTGATATGCAGTCTTGCATAGTGACAGGGAATGCCTTTAATTCTCCACTCCCAATTCTGCGTTCTTTAGTTGACTTCTTTCTTTCTTTTTCGACCGCTTTCTGTTTAGAAGTCGAGATAGGGGTGCCCCCTTTTTGCGATGTTCTTCAGAACTTGGGGGCTCCAGGTAAACTAGGTCATTGTGGGACTGGCTCATGCCGGGTTCCTTCTGTTGGTGCCTTCTTCGAAAAAAAAACTTTGCTCCTTTCTTTAAAAACCCACCTGCAAGAAAGATGATGTTAACACCAAGAAGCCAAACTCTTTAATCTAACGTGACTTTGTCAAAGGAAATACATAGCTCTTCTTCAATCTTTGTAGGATATCAAATATCTGACTAAAGTGGTCATAGCTGGTACTGCGGGTAGACATCATTTAAATGCAATAACTTCTGAATTAGTTAACTAAACCTTCATTGTAATAACAGACTAAACTATATCACCACAGACATATTTTTATTTTGTTAATGTTGTAAAACACAACTGAGCATTATGGTTGAGGGCCAGGAGAATAACTATGGTTCATGAAATATTCTTTTTGATTGTTTTGTATCGGGGAGGTCATTAAAAGTAGCAGTTTGAAGCAACAGGTCCTTCACTAGATTCTATTCTTTTTTTGCAACCGGTCGTACTCTTCTACTTATTACCAAATATGTAAGAGTAAACAAACCAACTTACTCTGTGAACAGTTAATTCGTGTTGGTGAAAAGGTCCTCTTTAGTTTAGAGAAGGGTTAGTACAAGAGACAATGAAGAGAGAAGACAAGATAAAGAGAAATGGATATGGTGAATGAGGAAAAATGGATGAAGAATGAATATTTTCTGAAGACTGAACATCTAATGTTTTTCTTAGTTATCCCAACCACCCTCCATTCAAAGCCTTGCTCACATGTCTTAGGGCTACCTCTGCCGAGCCTTGTGAAACAGACAGCTTATAAGGTCTAGCTGCTACTAGCCTTGGTCTACGGGTTTTTAATCTTATTAGTATGTTTTAAAAAAGCAAGCAGTTGTCAATGCTATATTTTTCACAGCACCCTGCAGAAAGAAATTAGCACAGATATTCTTTCAAAAACTGCTTGACTACACGAGTATCATTATTATTACTATTATTATTTAACAAAGCCTTGTCCAGCCAACCGACTTGCCAACATTCCATTCAATTAATTTATTGCCCATACAACAATTTTCCATTGGCTTTAGTAACACCAAAAAATTGAAATGTCTCAAATGCACTTACAGTTACTATATATATTCAACCTGTTTTTCCAAAAATTCGAAATTGTGTATAAATTTACAAGTGCTGTATTAGAATAACTGACATGCTACTCCAAATGGGAATTTAAGGCCTGCACTCAGCAGCAAATACAAAACTCTCTTAAAACTTTCCTTCGAATTTAAACGACTGAGATTTTAAGTGTTTAAACAGAGCGGTGGATTTTTTTTTTTTTTTTTTTTTACATCTGACTGATGGCGCAAAAAGGCCAAATTTGCCTTAGTAATTAATAATTAATTAATAATTCATTAGTAATTAATTCTGATTAAAAGCAATAAAAATACAGAAGCAATCATCTGCACACCATGGGAACGATTTACTAAGGGTCCGGAGCATACCGTAGTTAATTCCTGAAAATAAAATAGTTTATGAGACGTCCTATAAAGGCAGGTCAGCTAGTGGCAACAACATAAGTGTTTCCATGGAAACAAATTTTATACCCTCGGGCATAACATGGTTTGTCACTATGGACGAATGACTAAAGGTACGGAGTATCCTTCACTCTAACAGTTTTCTTTAAAGTTTACGATAACATGATAGTGCAGTGGGCAATTTATATGAATATGTGATTTATCTTTCAAAGCCCATTATCATTTGACACTTTTACCCTTTACATTAGGATGAGCAAAATGTATAGGGTAAACAGGCTGTTTAGGATCTGTAGGTAAGCCATTGACGTGTGGTCATGTAAACAATGTAACATATCTGTATCCTGTGCTATTGTAATGTTCACATGACTTCTATATCCTTCCACTGGCTTGCAAACAACATGGTGGTCTACGTACAACTACCAGAAGCCGCCAATCTACGGTTATCAATCCCATCACTGTTTCTATTGGTAAACAATCGGGTAGTTAGCTTGGGCTGCAGGATGCAGATTGTTTCTATAATGCGATACCTGGGGTCGAACTATGATTCTAGCAACAGTTACATTTGGCAGAGATTGGTAGCCACAATTATCACTGTTCATACAAAGGAACTGGGAGACAAATGAAATGAACAGAGGTAGAATTGTCTGGCCGCCTCTAATGCGGCCTGGAATACAACAGTGTCAGGGGCCCTTGAACCAACAATTGATTTATTACCTTGATACTGCCTCTTTTATGGATTTCTAGTATCAGAGTTTCCATGGCGGACACTGTTACAACTTCCGCATGCTCAGGAGTAAACGATGAGTTCCAAAGAGCTTTCATGAATTAAAGACCAGAGGGAGGGCTAAGCTGGGGCCCCAGGCAAAGTTTAAAGAGGGGCCCCCATTAGTTGGTGCATTTGTCAGGCCAGTGCCAGGCAAAAAGGGTCAAAAGCATATGTCTGTCTGTAGCAGGGACCTCCAGTGTAGTATTGTGGGGCCCTGGACAATTATCCAGCTTGCACCCACTAAAGACTGGAGGTAGATAAAATAGTAAAAAACTATAAATAAATACTTTTTTGCCTGGAGATCCCCTTTAAATATACAAGCGTATCTGTTGGCTATAAACTGGGTCATGACTATTAGGCACGTTTCTGCAACACAATTAATTGCCAGGAAAATTTTTGTATCAATCTCAGACCTTTGGACTTTTTTATGCTCCCGGTTTCAGAGATGCTCAGGTTGCTGATGGATATTCCTTCGCAGTCTGGGTCCTCCAAGCCGTTGATGTTCCATGCTTCCAGTTGGCTACCTTCTTCCCAGGTATCAAGGAGCTCATCTTCTGAGACAGGAGTCGTAACGATGGGTGCAGAGGCCTTCATGTTTTCTGCTGGCGTGTCATTTGCAGAATACATATCACCCATAGTTGTGTTATCCATGGTCGCGGCATAGTTAAACATGAGAGCTGCATCATCATCCTGAGAAACAGCAGTCTGGACAAAAAGAAAGGATTGTGAGATTACAGTTACCAGCACAGGTCAGGAGCACTTCTCAAAATCAACTGCTGGAGATATAAAGGGTAATTCATCAACAGGGGCAATCGGTTACAGAGGTCTAGCTAGTATCTCATAGCAGCCAATCAGAAGTTAGCTTTTAAAATTTTAGTCTTTCTTTACCAGTGAATGCTAACAGCTGATTGGATGCTGAACTGAATTGTATATATTGTTTTAAGACTCATGGCAAAATTTATTAAAAGCAATAGCATTGATATCATGATATCGAATGGGTTTTTACTGATACCGCGATATTGGAATTTTACCGATATCGCAATATATATACTACTGATAACGTGAAATCAAATTTCAGCCAAACCATTGATTTCAATGGCAGAAGGGCTGAAATATCGATATAGTGATATCGGTAAAATTCCGATATCACGATATTGGTAATTTACTGATTTGAATAAATTTCTCCCTCAGTCTCCATTGCCTTCCCAGAACCTCTTTAAACATGATATTTACTCAAGTCACTTGCTCCCACATCTCTCCTCAATATCTTGATGCCCAGTAAGTTTGTCGCAGAAACCTCTACCCATGGAGTCCTGGCAGTTAAAAGCTGAACATATTGGGAAACAGAAATTCAGCATCCTCCGTGCAGATCGTATTATACTAGCAAATTATTTCTACCCATCACCACAATATACAACATGATTACCAGACATATACATTTAATATTAAACTGCACAGCTTTATGCAGAAAGGGACTGCTAAAACTCTAATAAGATTAAAAAAAATGTCTGATGAAGTTAACATTAGTAGTTCTAAATTCTTACCAATACTAAATGAATTAAATAAATAATAGTTATATTTTCCTGTTGTAATTTCTCTTTAAAAAAAACAAAACATTTTACATGAAATAGTCCAGACCCTTTGAACCTGCAGAGTTCATTTGCTCCCATCTGATTGGACAGCCAGGCCAATATGTCCAGTCAGCTGATGGTGCACTGAAAATTCAAGTCAGCAGAGTTGGTGATGCACTGTACAACTGAAGGGTTATAATAATGCCTTGTTAATAAATTCCATGCATTAATTATAATAATCTATTCATGTGGCAAACATGCACAACACATTATTGTCATGTAAATAAGTTGAGGGGTTTAGTGCTCCTTAAAGTGAATTTCCATGGACATCAACCATCGGCGACGGGATTTCTTGAGATGTTTTGGGGGGGGGGGGGGTGAGTGAGTAGATTTCGATAAATACTGAAATCACCGTGAATGGTTTTAGAGGGGATAGTACATTTGGAGTGTCAGCTTGTGCCAACACATCAGCCATTGAGGGTTTATTGAATTTTAGGTCCTATGTTTCTATGGTTTGTCATCCAGATTGTCCTTACCATGAATCTCTGAAATACTCTACACATTGTGTAGTCCATTCTTAAAAAGTGCCAATGACAAGATCATATTTAAATGTTTCCACGTTTATATGCAATTCTCCTAGACAGAATGTTTACTGCATAAGCAGCTGATTGGAGAGGCATTCTGTCCAATCAAATGTAAGCGATCTAAGCCTGCAGATGGGGCTGGACTTACAGGTATAAAATTGAGATTACAACAGGAATGTATATCTGTATTATCGATTCCTTTATTCTAAAATTCCAATACATTTTGACATAACGAGTATTGTCATTTTTTTTTAAACAGCCGTGAAGAACCCCCTAAAGAAGCACAAACCTTGGAAACCCCTGATATAATAATGGTGCTTTTTTTTCTTGGAGACTTCAGAGAATGTTTGGAAGATTCCCGGAGCTGTCGGATAGCGGCTTCAGCTACAGGATCTGAACCATTCAGCATCAAAAGCTCTGAAAGGAAACACAATGTATGTCAATAGTAGCTCCCATTTGTAGGAGCTAATGTAATGTACACTGTGTTCCAAATTATTATACAAAAAGTGTTTAGGAGTGATAAGGTAAGAATTTTTTTTGTTTGTCAGTTAAACTCATTGATGGTGATGTGAGTCAGGGCTTTTTATATCACTGAAAGCAATTGCAGACACCTGAGCTAATTAGTTTGGCAGGTGTGTCCAATTAAAGGCAAGACTACTTAAGAAGGCTGTCCCACAATATTAAGCAGCCTACATTTTCAGCCAAAATGGGAAAGAAAAAGGATGTGTCGGTTGCTGATAAGCAACAAATTGTGGAGTGTTTAGGTCAAGGCATGACTACAATCAACATTGCCAAAACACTTCATCGTGATCATCACACAATCAAGAAGTATGTAGCTGATTCACAGTACACACGTGTGCGTCCTGATAAGGGAAAATAGAGGACTCTTTCCAACAGCCAAGTACGTCAGGTTAAAAGAGCAGCTGCAAAAATGCCTTGTCATAGCAGCAGGCAAGTTTTTGAAGCTACTGGTGCCTCCAACGTCCCCCGAACAACACCATCCAAAAACTGACAAATTCAATGGAGGAGAGAGTTCAGAAGCTCCTTTCGAACAAAGGGTCCTATGTGCAAATGTAACATCACCTA
>WMED01004684.1:0-20407 GCA_019650415.1 Pipa parva
ACAATGCGTGTTGCGTCATGAAGTAGCCGACTCATGAATATTCATGAGCGGTGCCGTGCGTGAAGTCCCTTACTAAATGGGTCACGAAGGATAAGCACAAAAATAACCGGTCCACGGAAAAATAAGTTTGGGAAACGCTGCTATAAGGCATTTTGTTTGTTACACTTTTGTGTAACATTTTTCACTGTTTGTCAACTGCAGAACTTGAAGTAATACAAAATAAATGTGGTGCATTACTGCCATCTAGTGAACTGGTTTGATAATACATGGATACATGTTCCTGTAAATTTTGGATGCTCTTTAAAATAATGTGAATTAGTATCAACCTAATGATTCAGGATGCTCTACAGAAATATGGACATTTAAGTACATGAAAACTACAAAATTTCTATGCTGCAAATAAAATTGCCTGCAGATGTTTATCCAGAAAATAAATCTTTAGTTATACGACTTGTACAGTGCATTCAGAACATGTTGAATGTAACAAATTGGTTAATTTGGAGCTGATCACATCAGACACAGGGATAAGGCTGGATCGCACTAACTGATTTTCAGCTGAGCTGGAAAAATAGACTCCATTGTTTCCTGTCGGATAATCCACACAGTCTATTGTTTTGCACCATAAACAATAATGAGCCTAATTAAAAAAGCCCAGCTGAAAATCAGTTATTGTTACCCCAGCCTTAACTTCCATACAGGTTTAACTGTACCCTAGGTAACAATACCAAAATGTGACCCCCTTCCCCCCCAACAGTCTCCCATCCATTGTGTCCCATACAATGCAGCAGTACCTCCAAATAGTGCACTACAGCACAGCAGGTAAAGTGGTACAAGATAGTGTGTAGCTCTGCAATTTTCCTTTCTCTCACCCACCCTTTCTCCATATTGTGGTGCTCCAACCTTCACTTTCCAGATGCTGTGCTGACCCAACCGCACCTTTCACTATACTGTGCTTCCCCACAACCCTCTCCCATGCTGCGCTGCCCCTACAGCCCCTTCTTTACCTCCCTCCCTGCTACCTACTCCATGATCTCTGAAGGAGGAGGGCGCTATCTTGGTGATCTGAAAAAAAAAAAAAAACTTAAAGGGGTACTCAAGGCTTGTTGCTCTGCATTCCAATACAAAGCTGGCAATTGAACATATGCATGGGACATATTTACAAAGACCATTTCTGCCATATCAATTAATTTTACCTCATTTCGCTGTTTTTGTTTCCTTGTACTTTTCAATTTCCCATTTTTATGATAAGGATTGGTAAAAAAAAATCTAAATCGTTATTGAAAAATATCAATCACACTTTTGCAATGGTTTTCTAGGAGGGTTCCTTCCATTACAGATCAATATCTCTTTTCAATTGGAAAATATTTTGGACTTAGGCTAAATGACCAACTCCATAGGGATAATGGGTATTTGCAAGTCTGAGGGTAGAAAATTACTTTGGCCGATAAAATTGTTCTTGAACAGCTTAGTAAATAGGAAAAAACAGCGACATTGTTAAATATAGGCTGTTTCTCCTGAATTTACTGGTCAAAACAAACACTTTTTTACTTTGGTAAATGTGCCCCATGAAGTAGAAATTGAATTAGCTTATTTATTAAAAGACTCAGCAAAGCATATGATTTTTTTTTTATCATTTTTTATGCCTGTTAATTACCCCAATATTCCATGTTTTGTGCATGCAAATGAAGAATGAAGAGGAAAATATAACAGCAATAGTCGTATTTAATGTCATTTTAAATAAACACAATTTTCAAACCATTTTCAAAAATTAATCTGTTGTTCTAGTTTTTGTATTTATATATTCCTTTTACATCCCAGTTTATTTTCTCTTGAAAACAGCTCTTCATTCTTCAGAAAAACGATGATTTGGTTTTATAAAGAAAAGATTTTGTGCCAGACATATTTCCTTTAAAGCAGATATTAAACCTGTTGCTGAGTTTATAGGAAAGAAATCCCAAGAGCACCATCTACTGGAATTATGGCCACAACACATTACAGAGGTTTAACACAGTAGCTTTAGACCTTAACCCAATGTAATTCTTCTGGGTGTATAAGAATTAGATTCCCTAAATTAACTCAGTCCAGAATAGTGCCTTACATATGTATATCTTCCACAGCTAGGTTTATTCTAGCCTCCTAGAACCTAAGTCACATAAAATAAAGCTGCTGTAAGCATAGGCCAATATATGATAGCAAGGAGTTAAAACCAAATTGGTTGGAGTGTGGCCTGTTTCTTGAAATGATTCATATTTAAAATAAAAAGCAAGGACATTGTGCATAATCATTTAGAAATCTCTCATCATGTTTGTTACTATGTAGTGTGTTAAAGGGTAAGTAAACCCTGTCTTTAAAGAAAGCCCCATTTACATATTGTCAAGCAAAATATCAAATATTTCAAGGACAAGCACAGTCAGACATTTTTACATAACTTACTGCTAATCTACACAGTTTTGTTTGTGTTTTCTATGGGGGATATTTGTCAAAATTTTTAAAAAAAATTTAACTATTATATCGATATCAAATATGTGGTAAATTTTAGTCAGCATTATGTAAATTGGTCCCAATTGAAAATGTGAATAAAAATTAACATTGAAAATACATTAAAAAAAAAAAAAAAAAAAGCAGCAACTAGATGAAAACTGCGGGAAGTAGGTCGAAAAGGCCTTGATAAATATCCTCCATGTATTGTGAATGGGAGTGGCATCTGCAGCAATTGGAAAAAGCAACCAACTGATATTAATAATTTTCTGTCAGCAACTCCATGTTGGAGGAATGGTCTACTGTTAAGTCTTTAAATTGTAAGTAAAGTTATTGACCAAACTATACACATATATTTTATTTATAATGTAGAAACATAAACTTAAACATTGAAAATTAAAAACGATTTTGTTTTTGAGTTCTCACCCCTTAAACAAGCAGCCCTGCTCCTGCAGCAAATCTTATTTACAGACACTTCCTGTATAGTACCCAGAAGTCACCTCCCCCTAATGAGGTCACACAATGACTCATTCTGCTAGTGCATGTATAGTAATCAGGTACTTTCCTTTCACTGCACAAGCCCTGCAGCATTGAATTCCGACCGGACAGTGTCAGTTTTCCTAACAGAGAATGTGAGAGGGGTGGGAGCCTGGCCTCATACTCTACAGGAAGGAGGGACATTTTACAGAGGGATAACAAGTGCTGCAGAGTGAAAAAAGGTGAGTGAGGATTTCATTAATTGTTTTTCCACTTTACAATACAGTACTTTAGTGGGACAACCTTTATAAATAGGGTTTACTTACACTTTAACCAATAAGAGGATGTTACTATAAGACATGCAGACTGAAGCACAATACCCACTACTCTCTCATCCTAAGCTTTATTTCATTGCAGCTCTGAGAAAGATCGTTACATTTGGGATGACATCCAGGGGGTAATTCACCATAGTGCGAAGTGACCTCCGGATCCTTCGCATCACTTCGCACACACTGTTATGGGCTTGCTAATGTCCTGCACGCGGACATCAGCAAACGCTTTAAAGGAGGGATTGCAGTCTCGGCGAGACCACTCGCGTCGCCTCGCTGAGACTGGAATCCCTTTAAAGCGTTCACTGATGTCTGCATGCAGGACATTAGCGAGCGCATAACAGTGTGTGAAGTGATGCGAAGGATCCGGAGCTCACTTCACATTATGCTGAATTACCCTCCCCAAGTCACTGACTAGCAGCTTTATATTAGCTGGCATTAACCAGGAAGTAAATAGTACTTCTATTAGAGGGTGGTTTTTCACATGTTTAGCATAAGACAGAAATGGTGCACTACATAACAGCCACACAAAGTTACTTAATAGGATTATTTTCCTAAGGACTTAAGTGTTCCTATAAACTTTAAATTTGTAGCAAACTGGTTCTTGACTTTTGAAAATAAAAACAAGAGGTAGACATGGAAAAGCTTTCAGAATATGCAGCAATAGTTTAAGAAAGTAGTTTCATGAAGGCATTTCTTTCAAGACATTTAACTCACTCAAGAGGAAAAAAGAAATACATTATTTAGAAATACTTCAAATAGCTTTTTTTAACCTTTTCGTATTTACATTTTTGTTTTGTTTTTTAAATAAGGCTATACCTTCCACAAAACAGCTCTTTAATAATCAGTGTTTCCAACTGCAGTGGTATGTTTAAGCAGCTTACTCTTGTCTCTTGTTTTTAATATTCAGTATATTTAAACAGACAGTAGCACCAAGGGGGCTATTTATAAAAATGTAAAAAAAAAAAGCTTTCTTTATTAATCCCCTGATTTTTTTATTTTTTTTTTTATAAAAAGTGTTAGCCCGGTTGAGGGTGGTGAAAACCCATTATTCCCTGTAGAGATTGTTTTGAAAATCATTTTTAGGTCCCCATCAAAAAGATCTGTAACATCAATTGAGAAGTGTAGCAGTATCAAAGCATTGATATTTATTGTCCTTTTCGACATCGATAAATTTTTTTTGCCTTTGCATAAATTGAGGGAAATTGAAAATGTGACAAAAGAAAACCACAGAGACTTGGGGCGGTTATTCACTTAAGTCCGAATTGTTGTGTATAGGTGTGAATTTGCCAGATAAAGACAGTCACAATAGGCTGCTACTGTCACAGTCGCGTCTTTATAATGAGAATATAGTCGCAGTCGCAACTTTATTATGGGAAAATTGCTGCAGTCACGACTTTAAAAGTTGTCGAGGTCGAGACTATACAATGGGGAAATTGTCACTTGCTATAGGAATCCGCTGTTTGATAATTCGACAGTCAAATTCTCACTTTAGTGAATAACCCCCAGTAAATTGTCTTTTTATACCTACTAGATTGTGATTTAAGCAATCTGATTGGAGGAACTTTAATGTCAATCATCCATTTAGTTTCACCGCCTCCAAATTGAATAGGGTATTAGAGCATAAAAGAAGCAGGGAGTTTGCTTGTATTACTACAGTCTAAGCTGCATGCTTTTAGTATTCAGTTAAGACAAATCCCTGCTTCTTACAGGCCCAGTTAATTAGGTTGAGGTTGTAGCATTATACTCAATCCTAGTGATGGCTAACCAATGACACGTCGAGACATTCTTGCTGACATGAGTCATGGTCAGCATTTGCGTTGCACTCTCATGTAGTCCCACTGTAAATCCGTGACAATTCCCTCAATATTAAAACCTCAACAATTTCCCCCACAGCAAACGCGCTACAAATTTCTCCTTGTAAATTCACTAGCCTATTCAGAAAGGCTACGGCTACCATGATACCATGTCACCCATAAGAGGGTATTAGTGCAGAAACACTTGGGGATAATTTATTTTGTTTCACTTGAACTTACGTGCTGCAGTAATTCTATATTTCAGAGATGGTGTGAGTTATTGCCTACATTTCTCATGATGCACTGGAAGGCATTTAGGGGGTAATTCAGCATAGTCCGAACTTACTCTCCAATCCTTCACCTCTGCTCGCACAGACTGTTATGCGTTCACTGATGTCCTACACACAGACATCAGCGAATGCTTTAAAGGGATTCCAGTCTCGGCAAGGCTCAACTCGAGTCACGAGACTGGAATCACTTTAAAGCAGCGTTTCCCAAACGCTGGGTCGCGACCCGGTACCGGGCCACGAAAATTATTTGCCGGGTCGAGCGCCGCTCATGAATATTCATGAGCGGCACTCTTGTGACCCGGTTATTTTTGTGCTTATCCTTTGTGCCGGGTCACGAAGGATAAGCACTAAAATAACCGGGCCACAAAAAAATAAACTTTGGGAAACACTGCTTTAAAGTATTCGCTGTTGGCGCGCAGGACATCAGCGAACGCATAACAGCCTGTGTTCGGACTATGCTGAATTACCCCCTTAGTCACAAGATAGAATCAGTGGTAGGCAGAAGCATTGGTCAATTCATTTTGTTATATCACACAAAATTGTTTTCAGCACTATAATAATCTCTCAGAACATATACGAGAACAAATTCCACAAACCCCTGCAACATAAGTTTGTAGGGATGGCTTTTCGGAAAAAGCACCACAAAAGTACCATCATGTAATTACAGAAGGGTTTCATAACTATGGCATTCTTAGGGTGGCTCTGCTTTTATAGTTAACATGGGATCAGACAGAAAATCAGTGTACTGTATGCATTAGGGACTTTAGCTGCAGAGTATTCAAGGAAGTTTCTACAGACTGGTAGGTCCTTATCTTCCTCATGATAATAAAACCATGACTGAAGTAAATAAGTTTATTGATAACCCTTAACGTATAGAATTAAGTGAAAGAAAAAAATATAAATATAAAAGCATTTTGAAGGCTTTCACACTCTGGTCCATATGAATATTCAAGCAAATCACTATCCATTTGTAGAATGCACAATCACACAAAGTAAATACAACTTCAGAAGTAACATATTACAGTGGCACTTAATTCTGTAAGTCACGCACAGGCATACAGCAATACAGGGCTTTGGTATGTCAGACAGTGCAGAGTGATGGTAGATTATAACCACAAAGGCTTCTTTTTAATTGTAATGAATAAGCTAATTTAAGATGGCTAGATAAAGAGACAATACATAATGGAATGGAAGATGCAGCAACAAATCTCAGGGTTGAAGGAACAAATGAATTAAAAATGAAAATGCCAAATATAGTAGTGTTACATTGAAAGTACAGTGAGGTCATTGTGACCATGGCTGTGTGAGAGAAGCAGTCTAAAGATGATGAAAAGCAAGTTCCTCCAAATACCAAAATGTTAAAGCTATGATATTGTGAAATGACAGATAATATAAACCAAATAATCCCTGACCAGAAGATTATTTGTTATGGGGGGGGGATGGGTAGCACATTACTACCCCAATAGACATATAAAGGAAAATATACTCTATTACCAACAGTTAACAGTGCAGTTGTTTAGCAGCTCTGAAAAATACTCAATCTAGACTTGTCCTGAATGTTTCTTTCAGTGATAAAGAACAGGAATCACAATTATACACACAAATGCGGAATTAAAAGATTTAACAAAGACAGATTAATGACAAAGACCACAAGCCCAATTTACAGCAAGACAAACAGATTTATGGCACCTGCGACTTGCAAACTTCTTTTACGAGACCAACGCTTGAATGTTTTTGACTAAATACAGCTCAGTTGTAATCTCAGTCCTGTATGAATCCACATTACAAAAGAAAAAAAAAAAAAAAAAAAAAAAAAAAAAAAACTACCCATTTTATTCCCAGACTCCTTCTTGAATTTCAGAGACGACATGGCCTTTGAGATTAAATCAATCTTAAGAAATGCACCTTATTACAGGAATGTCTATTGAAGATGTGGATGTACCATGCTCTCCACAATATGAATGATGTAAATCATGTTTATGAATCAAAAAGTTTATGGGGCTCGTTACCTACTGGAATGTTTTAATGTCTTAACATCCTAGAATTTAGAGTGAGCGTGTGTTTTGTTTAGAGTTAACCACCATGTGCCATACTGGATACATTTTCTGAGCTCAACACATACAACTGGATAATACAAGTTAGCTTCACATTGGTTTTGTAGTTCTTTGTGTAGGTATAAAGCCAAACAGATCATGCTCCACAAGAATGAACCCTGTATTAAAAAAAAGTCCAATATTCTTATGCCACACCGAATGCCGGACAATTATTGACTCGGCTTTTTGCCGTGATCGAATATCAGAAAGTGGAATTCCAAAACAGTTATTCAGCATCACCATATAATTCTTGTACTGGCATTGTCAAAAACAAATGTCTTCCCTCCAGCAGTTTAGTCTTGCTATTAGTTCCAGAATAAGGCCATAAGGTCCAGGTTTAGACTGCATTCGCTGGCGTACCATTGTGAGTCACCGCATTAAGGTTAGGGCTGCTTGATTGCTGGCTGAAGGTCCTATGGGTGGCAGCACCTACTTCAAACACCTCATGGATGGCTTTACGGAAGCAGTGGAAATTATAGTCTATTAAACCTAAAACATAGTAAGAAAAGAGAGGTTTAACATGCAGACCTGCTGTTGTAAAAAGAGGACATGAAATGGACAGTATGGAACATATTAACGTACATTAACTATATTTAGCCAAGAAATAGATTAGACCAATAAAGAACATTAGCTTCAAATTTCACACAGATAAACAGACTAAACTATACCAGCAACAAAACAGCTTTTTTTAATATAAAACATAGTGCACACAAATTAAACCAAAAAACACAAATAAGTGCAGTGCTACACAAAATAAAAATACATGAAAATTATGTTGTGAAATACAATGTCCTCCAAGAAATACATTTTGTGAATGAATTGCAGCTCTTCAAGCAAATGGAGTATTCACTCCAGCAAAAACAAACATGTGAACCAACCTATACAAATAAAAGAAAAAAAGAGCAACAAAGACACTATATAGTGCCTTATCAATAATATATGATGTGTAAAGGGTACAACCAAAAGACCCTAGCCAATATCACTTGGTGTAGTAGGAAAAAAAACACCACAAATCAAATCTGAAGTGGATGATAGCGGGGATATAAGTGCTAACTGCTCACCAGATTAACAGTTATTTAATCTAGTGAGCAGTTAACACTTATATCCCCAGTCACTATCATCCACTTCAGATTTGATTTGCGGTGTTTCTTTTTCTACTACACAGTGATATTATCTAGGGTCTTTTGGTTCTGCCCTCTACATATCATACAACATAGTGCGGTACTCTACATACCACATCTTGATAGCACTTTGAAATCTACTTATACATAGACAAATGTGGTTACCTAGCTTGCACCATTTAGAAAAATAACCAGTCTATACATGTATAGAGAGGACATGCAATGCCTAACTGTAATGATTGGGTGGATGATTCCCATACTATTTTTCTTTAATCTTCTAGATACACTCCTACACATAAAGTATTTCCATCCATTCCAATGTAATGGAACATTTCCATCCATTTAATTCATGAAGCTTTGCCATTTTACTGATAAGTTTATTTTTCAGTTATTTACCCTTTAATAGCCTTACATGTTCACGTTTTCCCATTATGTATTAGCCTACCAGTAAATATAGTCTGGGCTAATTATTACTATTTATTATTATTATATTTTATTTTAGGAGATCTTCATTTATTTGCAATACTTGCCCTTTCCTCCATATACAGACTCATAGGAAAAAAAACAGACATGTTTACATTTAGATAGGTTCATGGTTAAAACTTTTGCTCACCTTTGCGCTCAAAGCTTTCTTCTCTAAGGATGCACACAAGCGACAGGAATTTTGTAACTTCTTTTAAATATAAAACTGTTGTGTTGTTTAGCTTAATAATTGCCATAGATTCCTTGTCGTATGCAGTTCCATTACAATCTGCATGCAAACTGCAAAAAATATATAAATAAGAAATATTTTATGTGCATCTTTGTAACATGGTAAGGAACGATGTAACTTTTCGTGATGCGGCTTTGCCAGATGGGCAACTATTGCGTAGACAAACAATGTAGTGCGTTTTATTTTTTCTTATAATACTGAAGCACTTGACATTTTCTCAAAATACATTTTAAAAAATGCAATATAGATGCAAATAGGTTTTTAAGCTTGTGTTCTACAAAAAAACAGAGATGCTGCTTAATGGAACAAATTGGCTGCAAGTAAAAGAAAGTCCTTTACACCATTTTATCGAGGTAAACAACAAAGCTAACAATTTGGCGGAGGGGTAAGCCTCCCTTTGTCACAAGCACTAAGGAAGGGCGACATGCCACAGAAATGATTACATGTTTTTACTGAGGTGAAAAACAAGCAAATGGATTGCCTTATGAGAGAAGTGCTCTTGCAGTCAATTTGTTCCAGTATTACACATGCTTAAATGGATTGCTGAACTATGGCAAGCAGGGAACTTATAAAGGGTAGGTTGTGTGATGATCTAAAGATTTACTTTGGAAAAATGCTACTTAAAGAGATATAGCTTCAAGTTTGTGCACCTTTATTGACTGTTCTTATTACAATCGATGCCTGAGGAGTTGTGTAATATCCATGCATTCACTACTCAGTGTATTTAACCTGTTCCATCAAGATGACAATATTTTATGGCACATCCTTGTGGCTTCTACTGCAATAGTAATTACAGTCTGTAAAGGGAATCTGTCTGTAGTAGCTATGTTTTAACTAAAAACAGGATCATATAGTTGAGGTTTATCAGTCTTCAAATCACTGACTGAAAATATAAAGCACTAGAGAAATGCATATGCGCAGTGCGGAGTAATTAGGTATTAAATTTAATATTTCACAATAGAAAATGCACAATACATTAGAATTCAAATAATCAAAAATCCAATGATGTTGAAATATTGACAATCCAGTAGCTGAGAAAACTTGTGTGGTACAAGGGGGGGGGGGAGAGAATAGAAAAAATGTAACATATGAAAGCAAGCAGTGCTATACAATTAATCAAGATACTATAATCCAGAACACATAGTAACATTAACAGTTTATAAGGCTGAAAAAAAAAATCACAAGTTTATCCACAGTTCAGGCCATTTTCCTACAATGTTGATCCAGTGGAAAACAAAAAACAACATAAATTCCCTGGAACAAGATTCCACTTCCAGTTATCCAGTGCCCATAACTTATAATGTTCCTACACTGCAGGATCAGAGTAATTCCCTGGATCAAGATCCCACCTCCAGTTATCCAGTACCCATAACTAGTAATGTTCTTACACTGAAGGATCAGAATAATTCCCTGGATCAAGATCCCACCTTCAGTTATCTAGTAACCTTAACTTATAATGTTGTTATTACACTGAAGGAAAGCATCCAAACCAGTTTTTAACTTGTTTGGAATCAACCATGACAATTTCTTCAGGCAGAGAGTTCCATAGCTTCACTGCACTTAAAGCAGGGATCTCAAACTCAATTTACCTGGGGGCTGCTGGAGGTAGAGTCTGGGTGAGGCAGGGCTGCATTAGGTTTTCCACATGAAAACAACAGATTAAAAACAATACATAGCCCTGCGGATCAATCAGCGGCTTTGTGGAGCAATATGCAGCTGTGCTGGGTAATTTGCATCTGCTGGGGAAATTAGCACCTTTGTGGGGAAATACGCGAGTCAACGGGGCAATGTGCGGCTTTATGGGCTACTGGCACATCTGTGATTTTTTATTACAACTGGGGGGTAAATTTTATGGCTGGGGGGGCCATTGGGGATTATTTTAATGTTTTACAGTGGTGGCCGTGGGGAGTGGGGGGATTGCTGTGGGGGAGATTTACTTACCCACCCGGCAGAGTTCAGCAGCGCGTGCTGTTGCTGCTGGCAGCAAGTTAGAGGAGAAGGAACCCAGAAGTGCTGATCACATGCGCTCCCGGGTTCCTATTGGCTCCTGTGACCAATCGGGTCACAGGAGCCCTCCTCTTTGCATAGAGGGAGTCAGCTAGGACTCCCTCTGTCAGATCCAGTGTTCCACCGGTGAACAAACGCCTGCTGGAGCGCAGGACCGGGGGCCGCGAGTTTGAGACCCCTGACTTAAAGTAAAGAACCCCCTTTTATGATGGTGTACAAACTTTCTTCCCTTTATATACAGAGGATGTCCCCTTGTTATACTTACAGTACTTGGTATAAATAAATTGTGGGAGAGATCTCTTTACTGACCCCTGATATATTTATACATGATTATTAGGTCACCTCTTAATATTTTCTCTAGGCTAAACAATGCCAGTTTTGATAATCTTTCTTGGTACTCTAGTTTGCACATTCCATTTATTACTTTAGTAGCCCAACTTTGAACCTGCTTAAACTCAACCACATCTTTCTTGTGCATTGGTGCCCAAAACTATACACAATATCCCATGTGTGGCATGACAACTGATTTTAAAGTAGTATGTGTCATGTGCATCTATGCCCCTTTTGATGCACCCCATGATCCTATTTGCTTTGGCAGCTGCTGCTTGGCACTGGTTGATACAGTTAAGTTTATTGTCAACTAAAATTCCAAAATACTTTTCCATGTCCATTGTTTTCCCATTTAGAAAATCTAGCATTTTCCCTTACCATATGGATAGCCTCACAATTATCAAGGTTAAACCTTATTTGCTACTTTTTTGCCCAAGCCTGCAATGTATCTAGGGGATGTCATCTAATCTTTCTAGTGGATGTCAGGTTATCAGAATTATTCTGTAC
This sequence comes from Pipa parva, assembly GCA_019650415.1. Classification (NCBI taxonomy): domain Eukaryota; kingdom Metazoa; phylum Chordata; class Amphibia; order Anura; family Pipidae; genus Pipa; species Pipa parva. Next base: position 12,141 of record WMED01004684.1, read on the forward strand.
ATGTCAATAAGTTATTTAAGCTTGTATTACACGGAGGCTGAAAAGTCCATTTTAATTGTGTCTAAAACAGTAAATTTTGTAAGACATATAGTTGAACATCACTGACATGAGTAGGTGTTGCATACATTTCATTGCAATAAAAATATGCAATTACAGGAACACACACCTTATTCTGTATGCTTGGTCCTCTGACACAGTGATTGCAAGCAAATTTGAAGATACAGAGAGTAGCTACAACTAGCACCATTGTCACACATAATAAGCCAATACAGAAATACATGTATATGTTTTTTCCAGCTACAACACACACTTACAGACTGTCCCCCAGAAGAACCATTAACATTAAAAGGTCTGCTCTCACCCCTATGTTCATATGTGCAAAAAAAAATTAAATGGACATTTTACAATTCTTTGCTTACCTGTATATACAGGACACATCTATCACAACATCTATCATATCGCAGCACAGTTCATATGATTGCATGTCTACAGGAGAACTGTCAGTGGCAATGTAGATTTTGCTGACAACATCAAACAGGAAAGCTTTCTCAATTCCAGAATTCTAAAATGACAAAAAAAAAAAAAAAAGTGTACAAAATGGTTCATTTAGAAACATTGGGGGGGGAAAAATTACAGATGAGCAACAGAATTCAACACTGTTCAGTCCTTCCCTTGCTTAGATTTGCTACCACTTAGAAATCTATACAAAAGCATTACATAAAGATCAAATAAAAAACAACAGCAACGGGTGGGTATGTGTGTACAGTACAATGAGCAAAAACAAAAAAAACACAAAAAAACACATTAAACCTCTATCGTGCAGTTTCAACACAAGTGGAGAGACAGCATTTCTATGCAGTTTGCCACCAGAGTAAGAGTGGTGCGGCAAAATGCATAGTAAAGCATTATCCAAAGACTAAAATTTTCGATGATAATGCCACAGATAATAGAGAGTACACCATAGGAAAAATTGCCATGTTCATTCAAACTCTTTGGGCTAAATTTAATAAACTCAAAAAGGTTGTTGACGGCCTTCTCGAGTTTATCCCGTGAGATCTCAACTGTTTGTTCGGTAGAAAAACTCGATCGAAAAGTTTCTATCTGGAAAAATAATCCATTCTTTACAGAGCAGACAGTCGAGATCTCACGGGATGGCCTTATCGAGTTTATTAACTTTTTCCCAATGTTAGAGTAAGGGGCATATTTATAGGACAACAGTTTTTATTTGAAGGCAAAAAAATTGAGAAAACACTGTCAAATGTGCCTTTTTCAACTGATCAATATTTATTGATAATATTTTTTTATATTGAAAATGTTATTCACCTTATAAGTTAGCAAAATAAAAAAATACAGCTGAGCAGAAATGTACATCAAAATGAACTTTTCCCATTTTTTATAAATATCCCAATTTGTGAGTAGCTTCCACTGAAATGTCTGACTAATTCAGACCTATTTACATGCACCATTGTAACCAGGATACTAGTCCACAATTCTACAACACTCCTAAAATGTAACAATTAAAGGGGCATACAATTACAATCTCCAACTTTGCCATAAAATAACAATCTTCACTAGATAATAAATGTGACAAATAATTCAATAATTTGCCACCAAGTACTAGGAAAGGTCTGAAATAAATGAAAAACAATTGTTTTTGTGACAATACTGGCAACAAGGTGGTGAAATTGTTCTTTAAGAGAATTCATGCCTATTGCCAGCATGCAGCCACACACAATTTACTACATGGCCATTTGCTTCATCACAAACTGAACTTCCTGTTTAGTAAATGCACACAATTGTACAAGGGTGGCTCAGTCTTATATAGAAGAACATTTCACTTTTAATTTTACACTTGAATATAAGCAAAACAGTTGGATAGATATGAAGAAATTAAGCCACGATTTTCATCTGGACAGGCCAGGAATGTGAAGTTTGCAGAAGGTTATAATAGACTATGGAGAAAATTAAAAGGTAATTTAAACCTTTGAAACTATGATGCTAAGCCTTTTCTAGTGTTCTCTTATTCCAGGTTTATAGATTTATTTTAGATTCGGCGAGGCAACTCTTTTGCTCTTGCAGAGACTGGAATCCCTTTAATGCGCTCGCTGATGTCCGTGTGCAGGACATCAGCGAGCGCAGGTCAGTCTGAAGTGAGGCGAACACTCCACACCTCACTTTGGACTATCCTGAATTCCCCTCATAGTCATGATCAAATGGGAGTTCTTCACAGTGTGGAAGAACTAGACAAAAATGTTTAAGAATGACAAACTTATACTTACAGATATAAAAATATTTAACAGGTTTTCTAGTGTTGGCAATTGTGGGATAAGTTTCTGCACCACTTTACTGAAAGCTTCAAATATTGAATGATCGTAGATACTCGTTAAATAAAAGCTATAAGAAAAGAGAAAAAGGGTATATAGTTAGAGCGGTATGAATCAGAACTGTAATATTTTAATTTTAAAAGAAACTTTCCGCCTGATTTTGTCTGCCTTTCTTCTTTTTACTTCGAAGAAACAAAAAAAAAAGAAACAACAACAAAAAAAAAAGATAGAAACATTAACATTGTGTACACTTTCATGTCCTATGAACAATTCTATGTGCTGGGTCGAGTTTTAAACACTTGGAAAAAAAAAATTACATCTATGACCACCTATTAGCACAAGATGCATTGATTTGTTCTAGAAAGATCGTCCAAAATATTTGTTTTTAATCTTCTGGATTAATGTGTGTGGGTGATCACTGAGCAGAAGCAATCATAGTTGAAAGCTTTGATCCGTAAACTGATTGCATGTGTTGAATAATAAAACTGGACCAATATGGTTTAAGCCATTTTTGTGCATGTGTTTAAATATTTATATTGTTCACCTTCAATAAATAATTGTCTGTGTTAGTATAACCTCATTATACAATGTGTACAATTGTGTCTAGTAAATAATATATCCTGTTTGTAACCTGCCTTGGCCTTGCAGTTGCTTTGTACAACAAAACAAATCTTCCCAAAGACTGTCTTATACAAGATTAGACTGCAGTGGAAAAACATTTTTAAATCACAGTTTAAATAGCAGGTTTAACAGTATGGATCAGTGTTCCCTTACCCAGGACTGTTTATTAGAATGTATCAATGCATACATAGAAGCTTTTTCCATGATGAATAAGGCTCTATACTAGGCTATAAAAGGTATGCATTATCTGGTTTCTAAGAACAGAGTTAAATCATTTAGACTGTAAGCTCTACAGGGCAGGGACCTCCTACCTCTTGCGTCAACCACAACTTGGCACTAAAAGTGAAGTAATGCACTTTTCCTATATGTGTATTATATTTGTATTGCTGAATTGTACAGTGCTGCATTCGTTTGTGGCGCTTTATAAATAAAATTATACAAACAAATATATCAACAGGTCTCCTCAGACACTACTTACAAACTTTTAGTTATGTGGGAAGGCAAATATTAAGCACTTTTTTCCCTATATATTTGTAATCATTGGGTTGTTTGGTAACCTATATCAGAGCACCCTAAGAAAGACAATAGTAATATAATAAAAAAAAAAAAAAAAAAAAAAAAAGGTAAAATTTGCTTGAGCACTCTTCTTGTCAACAAATAAATTAATTCTCTACTGTTGATAAAATAATTTTTTACATGCACCAACCACTTAAAAACATTTCCCAACAGCCTGCCCCAGAGCTTTCATTCACTTACTTGCTCCATTGTTGACAACCACTTCGTAATTTGTCAGCACCATTTTGCTATTCACATGGGGGGTGGGGGAATACTAGCTTACATTTTTGTTTATCCCTGGCCATTAACAAAGGCAGGACATAAATTCCAGGATCTCACAACCTTTCTTGCTCAGAAGATGACTGTTGGTAGCTACCAGAGTGAATGCACCACCTTATATTAGTCTTAAAATAATAGATATAGAAAATAGTAAAGGAACAAGCAACGAGCGGCTGTGCTGCCACCCTTTATTTCGGTAAAGTGATAAACTATTAAAATCATGCTGCTTATTGCTTGTTCCTTTACTATTTTCTATATTGATTTAGGAGTGTGAGATACACGAGGTTCTTCATTAAGGACACAGGCAAAAAATCTTGCAAACTTTAGGAAAGAATTTGATTTTTATTTAGTCTTAAAATAAAGCACATCATGCACTAAGTGAATAATCAGCTACCTGCAAGGGTCATTTGTTTGGATACTGTTATGCCTAGATTAGTAATCAGAACCTTGTAATGTAAGTGACACAAGAAAGGTTTTTTTCTGTTTTTTTTTAAATGTATTTATTTTTTTTTTAATTGCAGTAACTTTTGAATAAATCCTTTTATTTAATAATAGATATCAATATCACTAATAGACTTTTCAAATCCTAGGTGCAATCCTTATTGTTCTACAATATTTAAATACTTGGATTTTCACATTCCACAAACAGCTACTATGCAGCTTGAAACGCGATATTAAATGTCATTACAGAATAAAGGAATAGTTAAGCCATGTTGTTGCACTTTGTGCCTTCATCTTGTCAATTTCTGTGAACCTACTGGTTTCTGGTTAGTGGCATCAAAGCCATAGTGCCTTTCTATTTGCGAAGATTCCTGCAACAAACTGGTTTATGCATAAATACAAAATATGAAAAAAAAATCTACTGCGCACAAAGAACTTAACACAATTTTGTTTTTATATTTAATACAGACAGTTATAAAATGTGTGTTCAAAGACTATGCACTCAAAATCTTTCATTTAAGAATTCTGGATCAATAAATCACAGACTTTAGCCTTTAAAGGCTTAAACCATGATTAGAATTTATATTTGTTTTTAATATCGTGAGTGCAATTGTACAGGTAGCATTTTTGCAGCGGCAGTGGCCTCCAATGTGAGTTAATTAGCCTTACTATTTTCTATTGTGCAAAACAAAATACTCTGTGCGGATTAACAAAAAAGAAACAATTACATCATACATGTGTATGTATTATAAAGTGAATAAATGAATACTTTGGGGGTTATCCACTAAGGTGCAAATTTGACTGATGAATTCTCAAACAGCGGATTCCGACAGCAAATCCGTGACTATTTTCCCATTATAAAGTCGCAACCATGACAATTTTTAAAGTTGCGACTGTGACAATATTCTCATTATAAAGACACGACAGTAGCAGTCTATTGAAACTGTCTTTAGCTGGCATATTCACACCTATACGCAACAATTCGGACTTTAGTGAATAACCCCCTTTTGTTTGAGAGTGTAGAATCTCTGAACAGATTAAAAGAGTGACAGTGAATTCACAGCGGCACTATCTCAGTGGATTGCTTTGATACTATCCAGCTGTTACTACTACTGCACCAATAGATCCATGGAGAATGAACAATAACTCACCTAAGATGAAGTTTTTCGAGACCCACATCTGCAAGGTCATCATTGGCTCTTTGATGTATATCCCTCTGAGTTTCTATCTTATGGTCATCTGATAATCCATCCACTTTGTGAATAAAAACCTCAAAGTTCATGTCTGGATTGGCTTTGTATGCTTTGGAAACTGTAACATGCAACCTAGCCAATGATTCCATGTAATCATCCTGAGAGGGGAAAAAAACAAAAAAACAAAAAAACAAAACACAAACACATTAATACAAACTGACAAAGTTACCATAAAAAAAATTATACTATAATATTACAGAGCAGTCATTTGGCTTTTTACAGTAACAGATCAAGGTTACTTTCCTTAGGAAAGGAAAGTTTCAGTTGTCATTCTCTCCATGAATGATCAGACACAAGACCAATGCTTTTCTCTGCAGCAGGAAAAAGGGGATAAGTCAACTAATGTAACAGTATAGAGAGAAAACAGAGTAAACTCCAATTATTGAATCAAATCAGCATTTAAAAATCTGCAAATAAAAATTGTTTAGGGGCAGCTAATATTTCCTAATTAAAGGAACAGTTTAGGCACCAACAGTTATTTGCTGTCTGTTTGGCACCGTTAAATAAAAATTAAATAAATGCTGTCATATAAATTATTTATTTATTTCCACCCTTCACAATTTAGCACCAGTTTGTTACTGAAGCTGCTTCCCTCTCTCAGCCACTTCCTGTTCAGAGTTAAGGAATTGACTTGACAGGCTGGATAATCAGAACCTTTAAGCTGTCATCCACTTTTTTAAACTCTGAAAGGTGTAGTTAACCCAGCAAAAGCTATTGTTAAAGAAAGGGCTGAAATATTGACTGTCTTTTTATATGGATTTGATCTCTCTCTCATGCTCAATTTCAGCACTTGCTACTGACAGCATACACCATTAGCTGTAACTATTGTAACTGCCTATGGTAATTCATTAACTATTAATTTTGACCTTCCTGAGACGCAGTTGTGTCAGTGGCAAAAGAATCCAACCAGGAAGTAAACACAGAAGAAGCTGTGTACTGCTACACAGATGGAACAATTAATTCCTCTGCTCACATAAAAGACTAAGTATATTAGAAAAAAAATGTATTATGCATTTACAACACAGAATATTTTTTATTAATCGGGCTGGACTGTTCCTTTAAAGACGATGTTGGAAGCCTTCAATGCTGCAGATTCCAGAATGAACCAACTTTACAGTGAACAACCAACCATAACTTAACCATGGAAGCAGAGCAATATCAGAAAAGAAGCTATGACACCACACTGGAAAATTGTAACTACAGACAGTTTTGATCAAGGACAATGAAGAAAAAGATACAAGACTCTTTTTCTAAATAATATATTCATAATTGGATGCATGAAAGTTGTGGCTTCCAATACAAAAAAAAAAAGCATGGATTCCATAAGCACTCCTGCAGCATATAGATGTTATATAAAACATATTTGTAAGTAAAACTGGGCTATGGAAATCTATGTTTTGCATAGAAAATTGACACCAAAATATTTACTAGCGCCCATCTTTTTTTTTTTTTTTTTTTTTTTTTTTTACACTAACAATGTGGTTGTAATTATTTTCAAATAATATAAAATTATGGCTTTTTTTTGGATACAAAAAAAGAGGCCAGAAATTAGAAGTTATTTCTAGGCAACATTTCCACAAACACTGCAGGAGTCATATTTTTTTTATGTATTTTTTCTTACTGTTTCAGTACATATTTGCCTTTTTATGAACGGAAAGTAGATTTATCAACAGCTGGCAAACCTGGAGTGTCTAGCAAGTGTTAATTTCCATGCACTATTGTGAGCACTTGCTATCACGTCTGTGGTTAAATGTATATAAGGAAATGTTCAGTTCTGCTTAAGCTAGCAGTGCTTTCTATAGGAATAAAATTATTTACATAAAAATTGATCCATAAGTTCAAATCAACAAAAGCATAGATTTGAAGTAAAGACCCAAAGCTATAAGGAACCTGCTTTGTACTTTATTACCCCCCTCCCCCCATGAAGAGTGATTAATATTGCACCTCCAATCAAGGTATGCATATCTATTTTGCACTTTACTGCTGATGAAAAGCTGACAATAGAGCACTAACAGCTGCCACATCAAAGTCAGGACAGATTATCTGACGAGATATTTGTAAAAGCATGCTCAGTCAAACTATGCACTGCTGCAGGCAAGCCAACTCATTGCACAGCTTGTAAGGCAGGCAGGCCCCTAGTGCAGTATGTCCTTGATGGTGACTTTACTACCAGTATCTGCTCTTCCCCATTTCCTTACTTGACTCCTCAAGACATTTGTGAACAAAAGAGAAGCTGCAGTGGAGAGTGCCTCAAGTGAAGGAGCATAGAACAAACACTTTGGCAGCAAGTTAAACAAGTGGTAAAAGCAACAGCCAGACACAGCAGCATGTTAGTCTTTCATTTTAAAGTGCACCCGTCACCTCAAAACTAATACTAACTTAGGTTGTACTTCTGAAATAAACATTTTGTAAATATGTATTGTAAAAAAAAAAAAGGTACATTTAAACAACATTTCTCTATCATCTTCCCTTTCAGTCTGCCTTTTCTTTCCAGAGTCGGGTTGGCAAGGCTAAATGATTATTGACATTATAGCTCCTCCAATCAGATCCCTGGTAGCTCGTGATTTTCAGGGATCTGATTGGAGGAGCTATAGGGGGGAATTCAGCAAGCTCTGAAGTGAGGCGCGTAGTGTTTGCCCCACTTCAGAACGAGTGACATGCGCATGCTGATGTCCTGCACGTGGACATCAGCATGCGCATTAAAGGGATTCCCCTGACGGCGAGAGCACTCGAGTCTCGCCGGGAGGGGAATCCCTTTAATGCACGTGCTGATGTCCGCATGCAGGACATCAGC
>WMED01004685.1:0-18069 GCA_019650415.1 Pipa parva
CCTCACAATGTGCCACTAACTGTATATAAGTGAATATTACATCCCTTTCTATGCCACCCTATTCCTAGTTGATCTTGTCACTTGGTCACAGTGTTTATTGTTACTTCTGAATGAACAGTCACCTTATGAAAACACTAGAACCCTGTCATCAACCTGGAGTCAAATAGGCAAATTCGACACAGTACGCCTTGACGAATTCACTACTTGGACAGACTCTGATGCTTGATGAATAACAAATTGCGTGTGCACACGCATGCAAAGTAAATAGAAGAAATCCTTAAGTCTGCAACAATCAGAAGCATCAAACTTGTACTCAGAGTTTGCTGAATATGCAAAGATAAGCAAAGTTACACAACTATCATGGATAAGCCCCTGGTGCCCCTCCAGATTTCAGGAAATCTCTATCTGTTGGTCAGGAGGGAGGGGGTGAAAGGGGGCAGTGCTGGAGGTGGAAGGAACCATTCTACTGATCCAGCACATCAGGCAGGTAGTTACTCTGCTCCACTTAGGGAGTAATTCAGTAAAGAGCGAAGTTACCTTGTGATGCTTCACATCAGTTCGCCGAGACAGGTACGTGCTCCCTGGTCTCCTCCAAGCAGAGCTCAGCGAATGCTTTAAAGGTTCTTCGGCTCACCACGCAACCACTCGAGTCGCCTCGCGCAGGAGACCAGGGAGCGCATACCTGTCTCGGCGAACTGATGAGAAGCATCGCAAGGTAACTTCTCTCTTTCCTGAATTACCCCCTTAGGGTAGTGGGCTGGAGGTAGTGGACATCATTTTGGTAAACAAATTGATAAGAAAATAAATGAACGTTTGAGCTGATGAGTAATGCATACTCAGTTTTGTAATGGCCCATACAGAGTTAGGTTTACACTAAACTTTATTTATTAATTCACAAATTAAAAAATCTTAAATATGTGATATTTGGGGCTGATAATATCCTTTTAACAACACCTGCATAAGAATAATTTGCATTTTGCAACATTTAACGTGCAGTAAAATGTTGCAACATTCTTTGCTTCAACCTAAAAAAAACTGGTATTTAGCCAGAGAAACAAAATCAGCCTGTTAAGTATACTTTTTAAAAGGGTATAATAGGGATGATATCAGTGAAGCAGGGAGGAAGGTATTAATATAAATAACCATTGTCAATAAGAAGTATTTTTATATTTTACAGACTTTTATCCAGCAAACATGGTGCGTGATGTGATAGTCTACTGGACATAGTGCGTGAAAGATGAAGATTTGGTGATTTATTACATAGATCATCTCACATGTACTTTAATATGAAAAAAAATTCAGAAGGATAAATTATTCGCTAAAGTCTGAATTCAACTGTCGAATTCTCAACCAGCGGATTCCCATAGCAAATCTGAAACTTTGACAATTCTCCCATTGTAAAGTCACTACTACGACAATTTTAAAGTTGCGACAGCAACAATATTTCCATAGTAAAGTCACGACTGCAACAAAATTCTCATTAAAATGACGCGACTGTGACAGTAGCGGTCTATTGCGACTGTCTTTAGTTGGCGAATTCACACCTTTACATTTTAGAGAATAACCACCCCCAAAAATCATTCTTCCGCCTTTAAAAAAAAATCTCTTTGTGAAATGTCCTGAATCCTGAAAAATATAGGACTTCAAGGAGTGATCAGTCGAGTTGTTTTCAGAAGATGCTGATTGTGAACAGAGAAACCAAATAGAAGTTCCTTAAATTGCACAGACAGATATTCAGGCATCCAAGGAATTTCTTTTCCATTCAGTAGTCTCTGTGGCGTCTAAAGAGAGGCAGCTTTCATTAAATGAAACAGCAGGGTGACTATCTACGTATGTCTTCAGCAGGGTGAATATCTGTGTATGTCTACTGTAGGGCAGCCTTTGTTTTTTATTCCATAAAAAGACATGTAAAATGGTGTACAGAGGTCTCAGCTACTGGCCTTGACCGCCGAGGGTATCACATTGGCAGGGAATATTAAATCAATCATCTGAATAAAGAGGAAAAATATTGCTCACACAATTACACGTACAGCCGTTAACAATCTTGCTAAAGGTCAAACTGTCTCTTTGTTTTATTTGTTTCAATCACATTTTTTTTCGCAACTGTTTTCAAAATAAAAACATTTAAAAAAATTAATTTTTTTTTTTTACTAAATTTCATGTTTCCAGCTCGATTTTTTTTAATGTATATAACGCACAAGTGTTCATTTGGCTGAATGGAATATTTTTGTTATTATTACAATTTTATTTAGAAAATGCCATCATATTCTGCAGCACTGTACAACAGGGCAAAATTTGTGAGGTAGGAGTGGTCCTGGCCCTATTGGCACCCCCCCCCCCCCCTCTTTGTCCCGCACTCCGTACTCACCTCCAACAGCATTCCAGCGATGTACCTCCTCTAATGCGGTAAGTTGAATGCGACGGCGCTCCTTAGATGTTCGGGTCTTGCCGGCAGCTTCCAAATACAGCCAACAAGACTCGAAGCAGCCAAGGAGCGCCATCACATTCAACTTACCTCATCAAAGGAGGTGCGTCGCTGAAACATTGTTGGAGGTGAGTGGGGGGCGCGGGGCAAGGGGAAGGGGTGTCACGGGGTAGGGAGGTCAAGTTTAGCGATGGGCAATGTGGGCGACAGCGCCCCTCAAATAGATTGCGCCCTGGGCAGTCGCCCACATCGCCTATCGGTAGAACCAGCCCTGGGTAGAAGGCCTTGGCCATTAGAGTTTACTGTCTATATATTAGGATGAGAGATGATACAGGAAGCATAAACATAGAGAATGCAGGATTCCAGTAAAATAGTTGGGTATGAAGGGATGAGGTGATATGCAGGCCAGCCAATCAGCTATTGTAGTGCAATTCAGAAGTATAAGTGCAACTATAAGCTGGTGGGAGAGGCAGTTTCCCAGGCAGAGGTGTATTATAGGAAAGAACACGAAAGTAAGATAGTACTCTAAGGCTCTAAGGGGGTTGTTCATCAAAGTCCGAACTGTCATGTAAATGTCCGTATTCTCGTCCATTTGCGACTTCTCCAACTCCGCTTATTCATTCTCTGCGATGTGATGAATTCGCAACCAATTCTGATACTTACTCCTGTCGTGGACTTACGGAGCTCTTTGCATCAATTTGCGTGCTCGTGCACAGGTAATTTAGCTATCCACAAAAGAGTGGTGAATTGAGGGGTTTGATGGCAGGGCTCCAGTGTTGCGTAAGGCGACTATTTATCCAAAAGTAACAATGGCGACTGCAACTAAATAAGTCTACTATTAAACATGAACTAGGCACAAGGTGACATAGAAAATTATGTATATTTCACTTATATACAGTTAGTGGGATATGGTGGAACTGACGTCACTGCCCTTCACTTTTCAGCCTACTATAGTGCAACTGACTATGACGCACAACACACGCGACTGCGTCAGTCACTCTCCGCTGCTTCAAGAATAAGAAGAAGTGAATTCGCGACTTCCTAATCGTATTGATGTGAATAGACGCGGAGACACTATGCAAGGCGAATTTGGACTTTGATGAATAACCCCCTAAGTCCTTTTTGTGTTAAGTTTTGTTGGGTTTTTTTGTGGAATGTGAGTAAAATGAAACCACAACAGTGGCTATGACAACATACAAGTCTAAATTCTATTGGTGATCACTACTGATGAATTCCTCAGTTATATGCCACATTCATTTATGTCTGTGAAATATTTTTACTGCCATTTGGCAGAGGCACTGAAGGTAGACTGATATTGTTATAACCAGCCATCCTATAATGAAGACTGCAGCTTTACCCTATGTAAAGAGTATATCTCTATAGAGTTTTTTTTTAGGGGTTAGGCCTTCTCAGCAACCAATACAATTCTGTAAAACCTCTTCTTAGTTCCCTAGTTCCCATAATGCTTGTTTAGCATTCACCAGAACATGTGCTCTGCTGGGTAGTGGATTACATTGGCAGGCTGATAGCTACATCTAGACTAGGGAAACTCTACGTTTGTACATGAAACATACCAAATGAACAGGGAGACCATGCTGTATCTACTGGTTAAGGACTAATATAAACCACACCCTATACCCTACCTTTTTATTAATTAAGAGAATACTAAAGACACATTTTGTTCACAACCTCAAGTTACTGGACACAGACACAGACTGGCCTATCAATTCATTTCAAGTCAAGTTTTAAAAGAGAACATTTCATCCTCTTTTAATTACCTCTTTTATATCAAAGCATTCTATACTTTATCATAGAGTATTTATGTCTAAGCTTTTAATGATCCATTAGATCCCTCCATAGTAAATGCTCCAATAAATATATCATACTAAGCCGATGTGTGTAGAGTCTATCCGACTACTTTTTTATAACAAACTGTATCAGGGAGACACCTAGCAACATCCTGCACAAGTCTTGATTTGTGTACAGTACAGCGTTTGCCCAAGGCTGCTTTACAGTAATAACAATCAGAATTATTTTACTTTTACTTTTGTAAATTATTGGCAAGGAACCTGGGCCCAGCTAATGTTGACCGGCTGGATAAAGTATTCTCGCAAATAATCATTTATAGGTCATTATGTAAAAGGCAACATGTTAAACCAGGCTATAAAGCTAGATTACCAAAACCTACTCACTATAAATACATGAATAAATACAAAATACATAAATGAATAAATACAAATACAAAAAAAATACTAATAGTACTGGTTTCAATTTCCTCATTCCCTGAGCAGGAGTGTCAATGTTTCACCCATATTACTTTGCCCAGTGAAGCAGAGAGGATAGTTTCCTAAAATAAGCACTGGGATCCCTGGCATCAAATACCCACTACATGTACAGGAGAGTAAGAGTCATGTTTTATGGCAAACATCTTCTCCCATGCTCAGTGTGATGAGGAGGGAACTTACAGGTCAAGGAGACAAGACTGACCCCCCATCTTTCATTTAACCTATAGGCAAATACCCTGAAAGAGGTCATTCTCTGACCCTTCCTACAATACTCCTTACTACTCTGGCAGTGGTGGACTTTAGGCTCATGCCTACTTAAGGTATACCCAGCCTTTTAATTTTCTTGGCGCATAGGTAACTTCCAAACCGGATAACACAACAAGAATCAAACTCTGAACTGCATTGAACCATTTAACCAGTTGAAATCACTTCCATAATTTCACCAATCACGAGAATCATGAGAAATACTATGAAGTCATACTGAACATTTCCAGCTGTCTCCTGACAATCTCTTCGTGGATGCCCAAGTGGCAGCTCCAATTAAATTTCGTTAAATAGAATTGATTATTTTTCCACCCAAACCTGGACCTGCTCCTACCTATTCCATTCTAGTGGATGATGCGATCATCAACCCTGTAACCTCTGTATGTTGTCTTGGAGTGACTTCAAACTCTGCTCTTTCCTTCTCTAAACATCTCTTCCACTGCTAAAACCTGTTGATTTTTCCTTCGCAACATTGCCAAGATCCACCCCTTTCTCTCTTGCTCCACTGCTAACACCCTCATACATGCTCTCGTCCTATCCCAATTGCTCTACTATGATGTTCTTATATCTGGCCTTCCCACTTCTCCTTGCTCCAGTCTATTCTAAATTCTGCTGTTAGAATTCTCTCCCTCTCTCCCCAATGGGGACAGCCTTTCTTCCAATCTCTCTCTGCTCCTTGTCTCTCCATAAGCAAACAAATCATTTACAGTGTCATCCTTTTGACATTCAAGGCACTTCACTCCTTTGCCCCTAACTACATTTCCTCACTCATATGCCCATACATTCTTCGATGTCAACTGCGCTCCTCCCAAAGCAACCATCTTTACATGCCACACACCAATACTGCCCTTTCTTAAACCCTTCTCTCTTTCTGCACCATACATCTGGAATTCTAGAACCCTTTATCTTTGCCAGGAACATTCCCTCTGCACTTTAAAAAAAAACAAACTGAAGTCCTACCTTTTGGAGCACTAGCACGGATAGTTATCACTGATTTATATGTATATATTTTATTTTATCCTTATTGTTACAGCTCTTATTACCTTTCTGTTTATGTAAGTCTTCCTCCCATTTAGATTGTAAGTTCTATGGGGCAGGGACCTCCAACCTCTTGTGCCAACCACAACCTAGCATTTAAAGTGAAGTATCCTTGTGATATTATACTTACAGTATATTGTTTAATGCACTTTTCCCATGTCTGTATTATATTTGTTTTGCTGAATTGTACAGTTCTGCGTAAATTTGTGGCGCTTTATAAATAAAATTATACATACATACATATGTACATACATGTTTTACATTTTTCAAAGTATGTGACTGATTAGTGTTAGGAGTCAGACAATCAAAAATATGCAAGCACAGAATATTATATAGCTTTTTATGAATTAAGGGAGAACTAAAACTTCTCTAGGTTTAATTCCTAAGAGGGAAAATACTTACTGATGACCTCCATCACTCCACTGCTAACTTCTACTTCAAGATAAAATCAATCTACATTCTACAATCTATTCTGATTGCCATATTTGGAGTCGGGAAGGAATTTTTTCCCTAATATGAAGATAATTGGCTCTTGCCTCATGGGTTTTTTGCCTTCCTCTGGATCAACATTGCAGGAAAACAGGCTGAACTGGATGGACTTGTGTCTTTTTTCAGCCTTATAAACTATGTTACTATGTTACAATTCTTTGGTTCTAGTGCTGCAATTCTCTTCACTTCACTTCCTGTTTCCTCTTCATCATCTGCCATGTTGAAGAGGAAGTATCAACCTGTAGAGCAGTGTTTCCCAAAGTTTGTGTTTTCGTGGCCCGGTTATTTTTGTGCTTATCCTTCGTGACCTGGCCCTAGGCGTACAATGCGTGTAGCATCATGAAGAAGCCGGCTCATGAATATTCATGAGCAGTGCCGTGCGCGAAGTCCCTTACCATCGCGCACGGCACCGCTCATGAATATTCATGAGCGGCGCTCGTGACCCGGCATTTAATTTTGGTGGCCCGGTACCGGGTCGCGACCCGGCATTTGGGAAACACTGCTGTAGAGGATAGGAATATTGCATTGGCTTTATCCTGAACTAGGAGACAGTGCTGGAGCATAGGAAGGGATCAGTAAGTATTTCCTCCTCCTTCCTTTGGAATCACCCCTAGAGAACACAACTTTTAGTTCTCCTTTAAAATAAATCAAGCAAATGCTAGTCTTGTTTACTAAACAGTGTACATTGTTTTCAGCACAAATAAAAATGTAATTCTCTGATGATAATATTCCTGATCTACTATGGTGCTCAGTAGAGAAACAGAAGGCAAACTAACAGAAAGACATTTAAGCTAGCCAGCCAGAGCGAAAGATAGATGCAAATACCGCAAAATAAAATAACATCTAAAATTAAACCTGTATCCATCAGAAACCATTATTAAGGTTTATCTAGGTTTTTATATTGCTTAGGAGAAAGAAAAAATTATATATATATATATATATTCATGTGTATATCTGGGTCATATTTATGCTAAATATTCTTGCTTAGGCAGAGGGAGGCTACAAATGATAGATTTGTTTTTCAAGCTGTCAGTTTGCAAATATTCAACTGCAAAACCCAAGGTGATAAACCAATATTGTGGCCTGATTCCTCCACGCTTTACATATGCTAACGTAACCCCGCAGGTCACCAAAAGGAATAGAGAGATCCCCTGGAGAGTGTAATTGGAAACAGTATGAAATATACAGATGGCTTTTATCTTGTAGGGTAAGTAAAAACCTATCCTTGGGTGTAAATGTTAAATAAATGAGAAGAGGTTGTCCCAGTAACATCGATTTCATTACTGCTTTAACAGAACAGAAATCCATTTTTTTCCAGGCTTGCAGTTCCACTGCTCCTACTTTTTAAATGGAACCTACAGCATATGTGTAACACTGCGCGTGTGTGGCCTGAAGGATGTATCTCCTGAAATATATACACATTCACATTAACAAGCATTCAGAGATCTGTGGCGATTAAAAGACATCAGCTGACAACCAAATCAATTCTTTGCAGTATCAGGAAAGTTTTATAAACACATTAGGGTAATCCCTTCGTCAAGTCCGGAGTTAAAAATATTTAATAGTGACTATTCATGGAAACATTTGCATATTTATCAAAGCGTTAATTGTCCCATAGCTGTGTGAATTTAGGACAATTTACCACTTCTACAACTTTGCCCATTCAGCAAAGATCATGAGTGTTGGGAAAGCCCACTTTAGTCAACAACCTTCTCACCCAAAAGGGCCAGAGTGGGTGTAATCCTAACCTCCTGATACGCCCCTATGTCCTGCACTATCTGCCTAATGAAAGGACACTGCCATCCATAGTATGGCAGCATTAATCATCCCGTTGCATCATCATGTGATACGTCAACAAGATAATGATGTCACAGCACCACCCCTTTACATTTTATTCTGCAGCAACCCTTGGCAAAGATCCTTCTATGATATGGTGAATTCACTTACATTTCAGGACATAACACCAACAACATATTTACCCACCAAACTGTGTCTTTTTTTCCGTGGATGGAACAACACTGAGCCTCATTGACTAAAGTGCAAATAATCACGTAGAGCTGTGAATTCGTTCTATTCTCCACTTCCCCATGTTTTCTTATTGAGCATATTCTGCGAAGTGACGAATACGTGACCAATTCAGGCGATTATATGAGTCGTGAACTTATGGAGCTCTATACTTCATTTTGCATGCTCGTGCACAGATACTTCGAATTGATGGGGTTGACAGCAGGACTCCTGTATTTCATAAGGTTACTATTCATTCAAAAGCAACAATAGAGACTAAATGACAACATGACCTAGGGACAAGGTGAAATAGAAACAGAATATTCACAAAATACAGTTAGTGGGACCATATGAGACTGATGTCACTTCCCTTCACTTGTCAAATTTGCCTCACTCCACATGACTTCTCATCCTACTTCTATCTGACTGACTACACCACACTACGCATCTGACAGTGTTTGCCACTGTTCGACAATCATATTCTCCACTTAGTCAATAGTGAGCAGTGAATTTGTGACTATTTTGGCAATGCAACTTGAATTATAGCGAAGTGAATTCGACAGGTGAATTTGCACTTTAGTCAGTGAAGCTTTATGAGTATTCATCATGTGTTGAAGCAACAATTTGCCAAGGCATAGTGGTGTGAATACACAGATTTGAGTTTGTTAAATAAAAGTGGTGAATTAGGAAGCTTACAGCACGGTTCCCCTTAGTATTTTGGGGACATAAGCAAATCAAGAAGTAGAAAGAGAAATATGTGAAATAACCTTTTGTTAATTTGCTATTATCATTTAAAAATAATTAAAAGGTAAAGAATGTTCTACATCTTTTTTTTGTGTTCCTGTCCCACTGAATAAAGAAATAAAGGCAAAGTGCAAAATAGTTCAGATACATGTAACATGTTCATACAGAAAAGTGCACGCTAAAATGGACCTGGTAATGGCACTAAAAGGTGGCTTATCAGGCAACCAAACCAGGTTTCTTAATTTAGCAGGTTTCCCTTAATGCTAATCAATGTGTCTACAGTCTATGGATTCTGGAACTGAATTCAGAAACCCTAGAGTTGCAAGGTCACAAAGTTTATTCCCAGAATTCTTTCCTGTTCCAGGATATAGAATGTTTGATTCCGACATCCTTGACATATGCATTTCCAGAAAAACATCTTTTAACATCTTTGTGTGTCAGCATGTAATTAGTGGTTGGAAAACACAGTTTAAATGTGAATATAACTGCATTTGGTGCCTTCAATCACATCTAATAATATCATGCCTCCCAAGTCTCCCAGGTAACAGTGAGATAGTACCATTTTTGGGCACTTTCCCGGAGTCCAAGTCATTTCCTTTCACACCTACCTAGTACAATCAAACTAGGGGTGAAAGAGACAGAGGAATACAAAGGGGGAGGGCTGCACAGTATGGGAAGAGAAGCTGTAAAGGATGGAAAGAGGGCTGCACAATATGGGAATTATTCAGTGCTCCAATTGATCTCTTCAGCCCCTGAACTTGCTTTGTGCTTTATAGATTCAGGGCAGAGGAATGGAGGGGTGATTTTATAACTAATGCTCTTTACATCACCCCAGTGGTCTTGGGAGTAAGAGATGGCCTCACTAGGTACTAAATATGTCCCAGTGCACCACATTGCAGAAACAGGACTCTGTCCTAAAATGGTGAATTCCACAGAAGTCTGCTGAGGAGTAGGGTTGGAGGTGATCACTTATTATTCGTACATTGGTGAGATTCTCTCTTTTGTTAAATTGCAGCTATTTCACAAAAAACTCATACTCAATTTTATTCATTTCCATTTCTAAGAATTATACAGAGATTGACCTTTTTCCCCCGTTATCGTTCTAGGGTACATTTTGTGCCAGGTTAAAACTCTTCATTTTTATTAAATTTTAGTTTTTACGTTCTTCGCTTTTATTCCTGTGGAGTTTTGTTTTTTTTTACTGAATTTTCGGTATATTCATATTTATCAGGTAAACAAAACCTGACTGGCTTTATTCACATATAGATAGAATAGAAGAAGTCCACACTGAGATAACTATTCCCTTGATCATAGGTTGTCCATTTAAATTCTTCTCACTCCTTTCTGTCCCTCATGGGAAGGGATGCTAAAGAGTATGGTAATGAAGAAGTACACAGTATGACTTATAGAACTTAGAACATGTGCTACTCAACCATGACTCTTTGTAGGTCCCAAATAGTCTTGCTCTAAGTCTTCTAGATGCGCCTTATTTTCCCTGGTGCAAAGGCCAGAATAGAATTGTAATCTGCCCATCCTTTAACTGTTTCCTCAAACACCCAGCCCTAACTCTACGCGCCATCTATCCGCGTGAGCTGACGTTCTTGCTTTTAAGGTTCAATCCATAGGACAGTTGAAAACAAACAGAAGAATTAAAAGGAGAACTGTGTTTGTGACTACACACAGATTAGCAAGAAGTTTTTTGGGTTTTTTTTGGAGATAACTGAAGGCTTCTGTTTCAAAGCCAGTGTCCCAGACACAAAAAAAACTCCTGTCATAACAAATACTGATTAATTCTAGTGTTGGATAAAGGTAGGGCAAGTGTTTTTTAATTCTGTGAGGTCTGTGAATAACAGCTGCCTGTCAAAACACATTTTACCATCCAGTATAAATACATCATCTTCGTCAAATCAGCAGGCAACATGCAAACAACTTATTTCTTGGTTGAACCTGTTCTTCCGGTAAAACAATACGCCATCTAATTGTTAATGTAAAGGTCTGGGAAGTTCTCGAACAGAGATAAAATTTTGGGAGTTATTCACTAAGGTGCGAATTCCCATAGCAAATCCGCAACAATTTCCCCATTGTAAAGTCGTGACAATTTTTTAATGTTAATATTGAGACAATTTTCCCATAATAAAGTCACGACTGCGACAATATTCTCATTATAAAGACGCAACTGCGACAGTAGCAGCCTATTGCGACTGTCTTTATCTGGCGAATTCGCACCTATAAGCAAAAATTCAGACTTTAG
Organism: Pipa parva; assembly: GCA_019650415.1. Classification (NCBI taxonomy): domain Eukaryota; kingdom Metazoa; phylum Chordata; class Amphibia; order Anura; family Pipidae; genus Pipa; species Pipa parva. The sequence goes on from WMED01004685.1 coordinate 11,501, forward strand.
TGAATAACCCCCAAAGCCTTAAGGTATCCTGATCAAGCAGGGATAAAATACTGTAAAGAAAAGAGAACAATTAGAGAAAACAACACATCATTATTTACCTTGTTCTGTGTTGGTGTGATCTGGAGAATGAGGTTTACATTGATTAGTTACACAGGTGCTGAAGTCACACAAAGTGGGTGAAATTTATTAAACTGGGAAAGACCGCTCTCGATCTTATTGCGCAAGATCTCGCATTGTTCTAGTGAGATTTCTTTAGATTTCTTGATCTCGAGTTTTTCAATATCGATTTTTCAAATTTTTTTTCTGATGGAAAGGTAGCCATATATCACATTAGTAGTATGTCTACCTTTTATCGGAAAGATCAACATCATTTGACATACATTGCAAGATATCACACTGACATCATAACAACATAAGAATGTTTCTTATTTTTGTCTGCAAGAGCAAGGTTCCCAAGATTTAAATGACAAGTTACACCACAAAAAAAAAAAAAAAATACAAATTTCTATTTGGACTGGCATGGCAGTTATTTAAGTATAGCACTTACAAAATGTTACCTTTGAAACTGAATTCATGAATTACATTTTTCTGCCTTTACTGATAGCAGTCATATTGTTATCCAGACCTCACCCAGTCCCATTGTTTTCTATGGTGCTTTAGATAATACATACTCAGGAAGTGCCAAGGAAAGATCAACTTTTAAAGGTAAATAGCTAACTAACCTATCTACTTTATAGACACGTTTTAGAATTTTTAAAGGCACCAACTGAATATATAGTTACTATAAACACAAATTAAGTATTTTCAGTTTTTGGTGTTACTGTCCTTTTAAAGGTTGTGAGTTGTCACTTAAAGCTCTTTACAGCTAACATTAAATGCCATTGGCTTATTTGAGTGATGGATGGGGGAAGCAATAGCTCCTTTCAAAAGTAATCCTGTGCACACACAACACTTTTTTAAATTCATGCATATGGGTAAGATGATCTCAAAATAGATCCTAAATATCAGTATAAATTAATATGGTGGCAGTTTGCACTAAAAAAAAAATTAATCATTCCCTATAAACCATGTGTTACTGTTGTCTTAGGACTGTCCAACATCATGACAGATAGTGAAGGTCTCTAATAGGAATCCAGGAAGCAGTACAATTAGTAAATAAGGCTTCTCACGGGAATAAGACAATTGAGGCCATAAGAGATTAAACTCCAATTGATTCCCCATTGTATTAATATAGATTTTCATCTGTTTTGTGGAAATGTAGGATGTGATGGGAATATTATGGGTTTGCTAAGCAAATATTTGCACTCAAGGGGTGAAGGCTGGTTTATCCGCTATGGTTGGCTTCTATTATTCATTCCTAATTCTCTTATCATATCTCTAGTTTTTTTCATTAAACAATTTCCATAATTTCCTCTAACTGCTCCTAAATGAAATCTAAACTTTTGACGGACAATATTTACACTTAGGGGATAATTCACGATTGTGCGAAGTGAGCTCCGAATCCTTCGGCTCACTTCGCACAGACTGATATGCGCTGGCTGATGTACTGCACGCGGACATCAGCGAGCGCTTTAAAGGGATTCCAGTCTCAGCGAGGCAACTCTTTTGTTCTCTGGAATCCCTTTAAAGCGCTCGTTGATGTCCGCATGTAGGACATCAGACAGCGCATATCAATCTGTGCGAAGTGAGTCGAAGGATTCGGAGCTCACTTCGCACAATCGTGAATTACCCCCTTAATCCTCAAAATAAAAAGAAATTATTTATGGCCTTTATATATATATATATATATATATATATATATATATATATATACGATACCAAATTTCACATGCTTTTTGTTGCCAATAAATATTCAGATGGTATCTGTAGTTAGATGCAGTCATTGCTTCAAAATTGCCTGGGAACTGCAGGTTGGGATACAATCTTAGCAGATCTGAGCACTGTTTAGTAAGAAGTTAAAGAAAAACTGAAAGTGAAAAAATCAGATTTGGATATGTCATTCTTACCTGCAAGTACATGTCCTTAAACACTGCTGATTGCCTTAGTTTCTTTAAAGGTGTTCCAAGCTGCTCCAAGTTTGTGCTTCCAGGCACCGCCTCCAAAGGTGAATCAGCGATGCAAGCATGCCTAGATGGATCATAGTGCTATATAAATTATGTAACTCATGTCAGTTATGTCACTGTTGACATGGTGGGTGTTGAAGATGGTGACTCCCTCTGACTATGCCAAGTAAAGACTGTGGTGAGAAGCTGCAGTTTTTCTGCTTGCCTACGCAAATACTTTTACATTTTATAGCTGTTATTTCTGGGTTTAGTTCTTCTTTAAAGTGGTTATAAAATCCCTAGTAAGGTTGAGTGAATATTAAATAAAAGAATTTCACATCTAACAGACATTTTATTTTTGTTTTAAAGTTTGAAGGGGTTTTGTAACTTAAAGCATTGTTAACTCAGCCAATTTTATACTGGTGCCACCAAATGGCTCGAAAGACTTTCCATTCAGTGACTCATGTTCTCTGTCAGGGATAACAGCATGAGTCATTTGGTGGCACCAGAAGAAATTTTGAGGCAATGCAGTAGTAAAAACATAAAAAATTATACATATATACATATATATATATATATATATATATATATATATATATATATATATATATATATATAAACACACCAGTTCCCTTTAATTTGTTTATCCATGAGCAAAGGAAAAAATCTCGAGAGTAATACACTTTTTTAATGAAAATATTCTTATGTATAATCAATCACTCATGAGTTTTGCAACTTGGCAGTTTTATAAATAATACTAAAATTGCTTTTGGTTTTGAACAAAGGTCAAGCTTGACACAATACATATTCTATATATCGCTGTGGAAAAACTTTGCAGTCATACCATAATTGTAGGTTGATAATTGGAGCAATAAAATCAATTTTGGAAAGCTGGACCATTGGAAAATGTTTGACATCCAACAACTGAAACATGTAGATTTCCTATACATCATTTAACCAGGCTGATATATTCTATTTTTATACAACGGTAACAGTGTAAGAAATGCTTCAGATTAACAGTAAACCCACAAACAATAGTTTGCAAATGTAAGAATGTCATCCTGGTGCATTTTACTCAGCACCTGGATAGCTGCAATAATGCTCTGGGACAAATGAATGTGATGCTGGCAATGATGTCATAAAAATAGAATTTCCTACACCTGAATGTACCCTTAAGAGGGGGTAAAATTCCTTTATAAAGATCATTTCAACCTTTTCGATTCTTTTGACCATTTATCGCTGCTTTTCGGTGCTTTTCATTTAGGGCCATCAAAAAAAAAAAAAATACTAAAAAAGATCGATAATGATAAATGTTGATCAAAACCACAACAACTCTTTTGGTCTCGCCGAGACTGGAATCCCTTTAATGCGCTCGCTGATGTCCGCGTGTAGGACATCAGCGAGCGAAGAACAGTCAGTGCGAAGTGAGGAGAAGACTACGCACCTCACTTCGCACTATCGTGAATTCCCCCCTCAGTCCTTTAGTCAATAAGGTCCTAACACTGGTATCAGTAAGTAGCAACCCCCTCCCCTTTCCTAATCACCCTAGACAAAACAAACTTACAGTTCTTTATATCAGAGACAAACCAACAAACAGATCAAGATTTTATCTGAGAAATATTTTTTTGAAATACTAGGTAGGAGCCTATTCAAAAGAGATATTTTCATTTTTGTTGTTGTTACTGGTCCTTTAATATAAATAAATACAATCTGTCATTGACTACGTACCACATGACGTACATCCCCAGCTAGTGCTTCCAGGACTGAAACACTATTTTAAGGTCTAACGTTTTCATTGTTCAGATGGAGAGAACAATATTGCTTTTTTTTTTTTTTCTTTTTTACCTCCACTGTTAATGAATGTAGGGAATTGTGCCCGGCAGAACTCCCCATACACTTAACTAGGCTTTTAATTAACTGCCTGAAATATAATTAAATGTGTATTTAGGCTTCCCAATTAGAAAATGGAGAATCTTTGTTGCCGAGGATGCACAATTCTCCCACAGTCCCTTAGAGGTTATCCCTGAGCTAAAATAATTGTTAAAAAAAAAAAAGTACCTAAGCCTTATTATATCCTTCTTTACAGCCAATCCATATTATTCTTACCTGCATTAATGATCACTAGTCTCCAGCTGTACTGTTAGCCTTCCTCTTTATTATATTATAGAGCTCCAATACCAATTACCCCTTCTACGCTTTCATTGTGTAGGAACAAGCCTGTTTCCAGCTTTTGGAAGGGGGGATCAGCTCTGGACACTTCCTCCTATGAGACGATATTAGCTGCCTCTCCTGTCTATATGGTACATAAACCTCTGGCCGCCATGATTTTGAATTTAGGAGCTCTGCCCACTTCTCTTCCTATGTCATATAATGCAAGATTACAAATCCCCTTAACCGCTATTGGTTATGAGAGTTGGATGACCTTTCAGTGTCACAAATGATGCTTCAGTTACATTGCACATGCATACCTTCTAATGTGGCAAGGGGAACAGCATGACAGTGCTGTTCCCCCCTGCTGATGATGTCACCACCTACTAAATTCTAGTTGGCTATGCACTGGTGACATCATTAGTGACCTTCCATTTTTCCCTGATTTGCTATGCAACAGTGATGTTTATTTTAGGATCCAGCTATTGGGCATGGGGCAAGGAGAAGGGGAGTGTGATTTAGAGATGGGGACCCCGGAACCATGGTAAAGTATTCGATAAATGGAATCTAGGATTCTTGGAATGTATGCACATGGTATATAAAAGTGCTGGGGCTATTGCTAACCTATAGCTCCTACAAAATTAATTCAATTCATTGTTAGATTAAATTAATAAATCAAATAAGAGTAAGTGAGCTGCATAATGATAAAACATGGATATCTGCCACTCAAGAAATCTAAATGTCATTATAGTAAAATAAAGCTTTTAAATGATAGTCATCCTTAGTAAACTACCGGTAACTGTGAATTAACCTACCAGCAAAGGTAGCAAGCTTCCAGGCCTAGTATGTGGAAAATATACTGTACATAGCAATGGCTCAGTGGTTAGCAATGCTTCCTTGCAGCTCTGGGTTCAATTCCATCCTGCATGGAGTTTGTATGTTCCCCCCATATTTGTGTGGGTTTCCTCCCATAGTCCACAGACACAGGTGAAGCTTAGTATCTTTTAATAATGTATCCTGTGACTGTCCAGGGAAATGTAGCCAATATACCCTTTCCTAAACAAGTAATACTGAAATCACAGTGGACTCCTGGTTTTTATCCCGATCTGTTGTATAAATACAAGCTAAGTTCTGTTTTCGAGCAAATGCTGTGCTTGTTCCATAGAGCAGGATATTATTTAAAAAAAAAAAAGCTATTTGTGACTATTGCAGCAGAGATTCTACTGAGCGTGCTTGGTTCACTGATCCAAGCAACCAGCAAGTTAGTTCAGGTGGTAACAGCTGAAAAACAAAAATAACAACAAAAATAATAAAAGTAAGATTAGATAAATGTTTATTATGGAATAACTACTGAAGTAACCAAAACTTGCATTAGTATTGTACTTCCCCTTTAATTTCAGTTGTCGAAGGGTAGGACTTAGCTATAATAGAAGTAGGATGGTGCTAGTATGTGGTATAAATACCATATTGCCATAATTCAACACAATATACAATTAGAAACCTAACTCACTCTCGCTGCTAGGAGACTACAACTCCCATCATTCTTTAGCAGTTTATGTCACTCTGGGATTGTTGTGGAATTAAATGTATCAATTGTTGGATAGCAGCAGGTTGAAATGCACTATTCTTCAGTTTGTAAGACACGTTTGACTCCTTTAATCTTACACTTGGAGATGCATGGAATACATTTCATTGTGTGCATACAAACCTTTTTTATCATTATGATACCAAGCTGCCTGTATTATACAGACTTATTGTAGGTTTGATCTGAATGCATTGCCTAATCATGTCACTGCACATCAGGTAGCTACTGCTGAGAGACTCTGATCTTACACAATTTTATGTTCAAATCAGCCAAAGAGAGCATTTAACCACTCACATTCCAAACCAGAGTTATGCATTCAATATCATACCTATCTGGCCAGTCTACACAACATCTCTAGTGCTTGTTTCCAATAACGCAGGACACATTTATGAATACAGATGAACAGTAAGAATGTAATGCATGCTCTCAAGGCCCTTGGCGCAATTTAAATGAGTTTTGGTGAAAGTAACTATGGTTTGTAAATCTACTGACAGTAGCAATAACAAATGCAGCCGCAATTTAATTTAACCAAATGAGGAAGCATTCAGTGGCATTTCAAGCACCTATACTATGTATCCAATCAGATTATACCATTGAATGCTAAATGCTGATTGGTTGCCCTTGGTTACAAAACCTCACTGAATGTTTTACCCATGTTAAAGAATTCCACTGAGAGTATTCTATTTACTATTAACCATACCTCAATGGTAAGCACACCCCATGCTTCTTTAAAGTTAATTCCTTTCATTGACACCAGTAAAGGAAAGTTTGCATCAACACTAATCTTGCTTTTT